>CM076573.1:883991683-884146564 GCA_034641835.2 Pinus albicaulis | reverse complement strand
TTACATAGTAAATCGCACTCCTACTAAGGTTTTAAAGAATATAACTCTAGAATAAGCTTGGAGCTCAATCAAACTAGATGTAAGTCACTTTCCTGTTTTTGGAAGTGATGCTTGGGCCCATATTCTAGATGCGAAACATAAAGCCTTAGAACCTAGGAGTGAAAAATGTATTTTTTTTTTATATTCTGAAGATGTCAAAGGATATAGACTTCTTCAACCAAAATCCAAAAATATAATAATTAGAAGAGATGTAAATTTTGACAAAAATATATTGGCCTACGAGCCTAGTTCTGCAGGTGTGCCACCTTTGGCCTGCGAGCCTGATTCGACATATGTGCCACCTCTCTGTCTCTCTTCTATTTTTAATAGCATTGCTTCTACTTCAGATTATGATAGCGAGGATGACAATCCTCGTCCACCCCTTCAAATTGTTCCTTATACTCCACCATTTCCAATATGGGTCCACTCTACTCGGGATGCAGCAGGTTCTCTTGTAGGTGACCCTGCCGATCGACGACATACACGTTCTCAGTTCAAAAGAGCTTCTTCTTTATTGGCTCAAGTTCCAGAAAAGCTTGATCCAAAAAACTTTGAAGAAGCCTCCGATCATCCAGATTGGGATGAAGCTATGAATGAAGAATATTGTTCCTTATTGGCAAATGATACTTGGGATCTTGTTCCTCTTCCAAAAGGAAGAAAACTTGTGAGATGCAGATGGGTTTACAAAACAAAGTTTGGATGGTCTCTGGAGAAAAGTAGAGACATAGCAGATATCTTGTTGCTAAAGGATTTTCACAGATTAAAGCATTTACTATACTAAAACCTTCTCCCCTATTTCCAAAATGAATTATCAACATACTATACTCTTTATTTCTCATTTAAATGGGAAGTTCATCAAATGGATGTTAAATCTGCCTTACATGGAGATTTACATGAATAAATGCATGGAACAACCCCCTGGCTTTATCCAAAACAACTCTAGGCCTTGTTTGTCGCCAGAGGAAGTCTCTCTATGGTCTCAAACAACCTCCTCGGGCCAGTATGCCAAAATGGATAGATTTCTATTATATAATTCAGATTGGGTGTCATTAACAACCTTGTACACAGTGGGTAAGTCCTTCACCATCCTTGTTCATTATGTGCAGTGATCTTTATTATGGTGGTGATCAAACCATATAAACCATGTGATCTAGCCTCAAGGAAGTTTCAAATGACGAGTTAAGACACTTCCGTTATTTCGCTGGTCTTCAAAGTCTTCCGATCTGGAAGGCATTACCCTCATGTATGAGTCAGTATGCTTGTGATATTCCACACCACTTACATGTATAGAGAAGCGTAAGCCAGCCCCTCCTCCCTTTTGAAGTGAATGACTTTGAGTCTTGTACTACCCCCTAGGGTGATGCTATATAAATCAACTTGTTGGTAAAATTCTTGTATCTAACCCACACGATCACGACCTTTCCTTTTCCGTTGGTCTTTGCTTGGTTTTGCTGCACCAACCTCATGAGTCTTGTGGAAAGCAACTAAAGAATACTTTTATATGTTCGAGGTAAAGGAAACTAAGTTCGTTCGGGATTCATTTCTTGATGTTAAAGACATCTCCATTGTTGATTGGTTTCTTTTTACTTGATTGGTAGTGACCTTCATGATCGAAATTCTCTTGTGATTACTGTATTCACTCTTGGTTCATGACCTATTACTTGGTCTTATAAGAAACAAAGTGCCATCTATCTTTCTTCAGCAGAAGCAAAGTATCATGGTGCAGTTGAAGCCAGCAAGGAAGCCATGTGGCTTCGTCAGATTCTCTCTGAATTTGGTCTTCATCAGCAGCATCCAACTACACTTTGGTGTGATAATCAGAGTGCTATTCAACTATGCAAAGATCTAGTTTAGCATTAGCGTGTGAAACACATTGAACTCCACATACAGTTCATCAAAAATCTCATTCATGATCGTGTTCTTGAAGTGCATTACTGTCCAACCAATGAACAAGTAGCCGATATCTTTATGAAGGCTCTCACAGAAGCAAAGTTTACCAATCTTTGATCCATGTTTGGAGTTCAGGAAAGTTGCCATTAAGGGGGGATAGGCTCTAATGCCTTCTTCCTTCTCCTGTTGTGTCACTTTTGTATATCCTTCAATCCTATCCCAATTTTTTCTTAAGGGGGGATGTTAGGATATTTTGACACATAGGAAATAGGCTCCTTTTGTGTCACCTTTGTAAATCTTTCAATCCTATCCCAAGTTGTTCTTAAGGAGGGATGTTAAGATATTCCGACATGAAGGAAATAGTTAAGAATAACTTAGTCTAGTGTAGAGTTAGGTAAAGTGTGTTTATTTACCATGTATATTTGTAACTTATAATCGGACGGTCACGATTTGTAGTGATCCGATGGTTATCTCTCACCTCTGTATTAACAACACTTGATCCGTGGCTTAACACTCGTTTGGTCCATGATCTCTATTTAAAGAGAATGGAGGGTCATTTGTCCGGTAACTGTTTATGAGAGAAACATATGTAACTTTTCTTTTTATATTAATAAATTTCTTGAACTGGCCACATTGGCTCAGGCGGCAGACTGTTTCCCTCTTTGAGTGTTTTAACCACGTGATTATACTGGTGTACTCATTTGTGATATGTTTGTGAGCGGTGACCTTTGGTTCTTGATCTACGGAACTTACCGTGTAGATTCCTACAACACGTGAACACCTCTCAGCACAAAATGTTAACAATTGATGTTACAGTTTGGTTCTAGTGTTTTGGTTATGACGGCTAAGTTTATACCATTCACATTGTCGCAGAGGTCACAATTCAATGCTATGGTTAGCAGAGGTGGTAAGAGGTACGACAAGGATGAAATTGATGCCGAAGGAGAGGAAACGTGGTACCCGATCAACCAAATAAAGGCTAACATATGAAAATTAAGGAGGCAACATTTTGCACTCAGTGCGGCGGGAATCTTGCCAGCACAGGGCGAAATTATTGCCCCATGTTGCCGTGAAAGGCGGATATTGTAGAACGAATTGCAAGAAGGTCTGATTTGTAGGATAGATAGAGCATAACTTCAGGGGAGCATAACTCATTCTTATTCTAGCCATTTTTGAAGAAGAGAGAGCCCAACTAGCGGTTTTTTACTATTCGAGAGCCATTAGAGACATTGTTTAAGCCATTTCAGCATTGTAACTTGATGTAAACACATTTTTTCGAGCATAATGAAAGAGACCCAACCATTAGAAGATCGAAAATGAGATGTAGCCCAATAGGGGTGAACTCTTTCATCACTTGTTTTTTTGTGTTTAGTGTTATGGTATTACTTTTTTAATTATTTTTGCAAAAAATTAGTTTTAAAAGTATGTTTATGTGCTAAAGAAATTTCCATAAGAGGTTAAAAACCATAATCTATTCACTTGCAAAATTTGACATAATCCTCAAGATTTCATATACAAATCACTCCCCCCCTTCAACTTCATCTCTCTTTCCCTCACTCTCTCCAATCTCTCATGTCCTATCTCTTTCTTCCTCTCTTTCCCTCTCTCTCCCACCTATCCCTCTCTCTCTCTCTCTCTCTCTCTCTCTCTCTCTCTCTCTCTCTCTCTCTCTCTTCACCCTCCAACGTTGTTAGTATATCCCTCTCTCTCTCCTTCTCTCCCTTGTTCTCTCCATATCTCCTTCCTTGTCTCTTTGTCTCACCCGAAAACATACACATTCTCTCTCCATCTCTCCCTTGTTACTTGGCCAATACATACTAAGATATCTAAGAAATTTCACATATAAATTAATTTCAAGAACTATTTCTTCAAGTCTGAAGCCAGTTCTGTCGAGAATCTAACACAATATCACAAGAACAAATGGGGTCCTTGGAAGGTCAAGTTGTCTAGGATGCAATCGAAACATCACAAGAGGTGTTGCACACTATCAAACTAAGGATAAATAAAGGTTTCATAACTAAAGTAGATCCCACCCACATTCCACCAAAGTGTTCAATAAAATAAGTTGGTTGTATCTATGTCTAACCCTTCTGCAAGTAGGATTCTCTCATTCACTCATTGTTTGGATGGAAGCATGTTTCAGTTAAGTTGTGTATGTGGTTATGATCAATGGAATAGCCATTGACTTCATTCACCCTTCAAGAGGTCTAAGGCCGACCTGTCCCTTCTCACTCACCCCCCGTGGTCCTAGTAGTATAAGGGCTCAATATGCTAATAAAGAAAATGTTAAGAGGGAGGATAGTAAAGGAATCAAGATTGCCAATGGAGCAAAAATTACCAACCTATTGTTTGTGGATGAATTATTTAGGAATGGCATAGTGGTAGAGGAAAGAAACCTTGGAAGAATCCTTAACCTATTTTTTGATGCAACAAGAATGAAGGTCAACCTGAAAAAGTCCTCCATGAGATTCAATATTTTTTTTCAAGCCCAAGGGAAAATGATCCTTAGTTTCCTCACTTTCACTGTGTAGAAATTTGAGCCTAAACTCTACTACTTTGGTTTTCATTTGAAGCCATACAATTATTGGTACAGGGATTGGATGTGGTTAATGGTCAAAATTAGTGGTAGGATAGAGCACTAGACTCATAGATCGGAAGCGTCTTGTCAAGTGATTGGCCACATCCAATCTTCCTTCTCTGCTTGCCAAAAGCAGAAGACCCTCCACTACTCCCAGGAGAAGCCAAGATTTTTTCAGCGGACATTCGTCTACAACTACGTCTGGTGGATAATCTCTATCAAAAACATCCTTCAAGTAATATCTCTTCTCTGGGCATTCCTTGCAGCCCTGCATTATGAATCTCAACATCACTTCTTCCACACACTGTAAGCATCCCCATCCCACACCCATTTTTATATAAAATCTTCAAAACCTTTTTCGCCAATCTTTCACGTTGCAATATTGGTAAAGGGTTCAATCCATGAGGTAAAAGTCATTGGAATTCTTGCACCAAGATCTTGTAAAAATAGATCTGAAAATAATGGCAATTCGAAAAAATAATGACAGACTTTTTTTTAAATCTGGGTTATAGTTCCATAATTTGCAACCTATGGTTAAAGATTCTTTCTTTAACGTTGTTAAATCTATTACCATTATAAAAAAAAATTCAAATCCTACGCTCCCACGAATTTGTGGCATGGTAAACTACAAAAAACGTTAATAAACTGTAACATGGAGACGAGTGTAAAAAGGAATAGGATGTCATGGGAGAGAAAGGAGTCTGCCGTCATGCTTTTTGCAACGTGGCCACTCAAATTTGACCAACAATTTGTTGCTATAAATGATGGAATTGAAAATATTTTTCTTAAGACAATGAGCTATTTTGTTCGGAAGATTGGCCAATGCTTCCCTCGTAGCTCAGTACGTCATTATGATTGACTATAAAGTAGAAATGGTATTTATTCTCGAAAAACAACAACATATTTGATGAATGAGAATTTTGAATATTTTTAAAACTATAAGTTTTTTTGTCTTTTTGAATTATTTAACTTACAATATATCCCTAAATCTCAATTAAAAGTTATTAATCTCCTAAATCTCAATTATGTTATTAAACTCACACTAACTCTTTAACTCCCAATTATTAAAAATGTTTTATTTATTTATTTTGTGAATATTAAAACATTTTTTTATTATTAATAATCTATATCCGTCAAAATCCTTTCATTTTTATTTAATATTAATATAAATTTATATGAGTCAACATCCTCATTAACATATTTTATTTATAATTTATGTTATAATAATTTTTAAATGTTATAGATTAAAATTGAGGAATTAATGAAGTAGACAAAAGACCCTTTAAACAATATTTTTTAATTAAAAACAATATACATGTAGATATATGGATGATAGATGCCAGATGTAAGTGTGACAAGGAGAGTTTGATAAAGGAGGTCACCCACATGAAGAGTGGAAAATGTCAAGGTCGAGAGACAGAGATAGCAGAAGTCACAAGAACCAAACACAAACATTGAGGTGGTGACAGATGAAATTGCCGCCATGCTAAACTATTCCCAAACATATATAATTTCCAAGTAATAGCCCACATGCTTAATAGAAAAAAATAAAGAGAGAAACTTATTTCTCAAGACCACGAGCTCATACCAATAGCATGATAAGTCTCAATAAAAACCAAAATTATAATTTCAATCAATGTCAGTGACCATATAAGAAATTTAATGGCTATGTCCATACTCAGATTTGGTGAAGTTGTTTCTTGCCAAATTTTTAAGAAATTTTCTTCTAATCATGATTAAGTCATATTCCATATTTTTTTTTAAGAAGGATTTGAATATTATACATGTTTTGGTGAAGTGTTTTCTTGCCAATTTTTTGAAGAAATGTTTTTCTAATCATGATTAAGTCATACTCCAAATTTCTTTTAGGAAGGCTTTGAATATTATACATGCTTTGAGGTAATATCTGTTCTATTTTATGATGTACAATAATATGGGTTTGACTTCACACTAAAACTAGCTTTTAATATCTTGTGAAGCATATACTTATGATATAATTTGGGTAAATTTGAGAACATTGTTTCAATGTTCACTACCATGATTTATGGTGAATATATTTTATGTAGACATGTAGATCAGTGCACAAAATATTATTAAAGGTATTCTTTCTAAAATTTAGTGGGAATAATTTATGTGGAATATCAAGCACCTCTTATTCTATGCTAAAGCTAGAGGGAGGGTGTGGAGGAAGCAAATTATTTTTTTGGATTAAAAAATAATTATTATTTACCAACATGCATGATTTTAACATGAAATATATTCAACTTATTGATACGTGGAAAAAAATACATGGTTGTAAGTTAAACATGAATTCAGAATAGAAAATGGTTAGATCTTAAAGTTTTTTGGGGTCTTGATACATTTTTTGAACACTTTAAAGCTTTAAGCAATAAAGTTACTTTAGCTAATTTTTTTTTTACTTCTATAGTTTTGACATTCGATCTTCTATGTTTCGATTAGTGTTGCATCAAACAAATATTTTATTCAATGGTTGGTATTCTACTCCATCGTGATTGAACGCATATAATCTCCTTTAAGGCTTTAAGAAATAAAGTTCCTTTAGATATTTTTTTTTTTACTTTTACATTTTTGACATTTGATCCTCTATGTTTCAATTAGTGTTGCATTAAACAATTTTTTTTAATGGTTGGCATTCTACTCCATTTTGATTGAACTAGTATAATCTATAATATCTTGGCATTTTTTTTTCCTAAGTTTGATTTTAGATAATGACCAGTATTGTTAATGACAAAAAAAAATTTCTAATATGAATGAGAACTATCTTTTTGGCTCTATTTTCAAATTCATTAATGAAATTTTAAAAAATTTCTCCCCTTCTTACACGCAAATGCACATTTATCTATATAAATTGGTTCTATCCTAGCCATATTATATCCAACAGTTTTAGAAAATTTCCATATTTGTAATAGATATCACACGTGTCGATACCTACATGAATCCTAGAAATTTACTTATGATTTCCTACCACTTTTTCCTTTGTAGGTTAGATCACAATGTTAAATCAGATGTTCCCATGTTTCTTCTAAAGGTTTCATATACAAAACAACCAATGAGAAATTCAAAATTGAGATATAATAACTGATCTTTGAATCATTTTGACTGACAAAATATCTCATTATCTCTTATGGACCACACTTTCTTAATAAAATAAAGCTCCCACCTCCCTCTCCCTTGCCTCCAAATCTCTCTCTCTCTTTCTCTTTCTCTCTCTCTCTTTGCCCTCAAACTCTATCACTATCTACCTCCCTATCTCCTTCCCTCTCTCCCCTTCTTCCCCCATTCATCTCTATGTCTCCCTTTCTCTATTTCTATTCTCTCCCTCTCTGTCTCTCTCCTATCATTCTCTCTCTCTTCCTTCTTCTCCTCTCTCACACAGTCTCTCTCTATCTCTCCCATGTCACTCACTCTCTCTCTCTCCACCTCTAAATTTTTATGTTTGTACTCTTCCCTCTCTCTCTGCCTCCGCTACTCTCTCCCAAGTCCTATCTCTCTTCCTTCCTCTCTCCCCCATTGTCTTCCACTGCTACTCTCTCTCAAGTCCTATCTCTCTTCCTTCCCCTCTCTCCCATTGTCTCCCACATCCCTATGTCTCTTCTCCCATCTCTCTATCTCTCTCTACCCTCCAAATCTATCACTATCTCCCTCCCTCTCTCTTTCTCTCTCTCTCCCCATCACTCCCCCTCCATATCTCTATCTCACTTTTTCTCCTCTCATTCTCTTTGTCTTCACTATTATCCTCTTTCCCTCTCTATCCTTCTCTCTTTTGTTACTCCCTCTCCTTATACCTCTATATCTCTATTTATTTGTTTTTCCCTCCCTCCCTCTCCCCCTCCAACTCCATCTCTCTCTCTCTCTCTCTCTCCCTCCCTCCCTCCTATCCCCTCCTCCTATCTCTCTTCATTCCTCTTTCCCCCTCTCTCTTACACCTACCCCCCCTATCTCTTGCATCCCCATCACTCTCTCTCTCTCTCTCCATCCTCTAGCTCTATCACTATCTCCATATCTCTCCCCCCCTCTATGTGCTCTCTAGCCCCCCTCCATCCATATGATGGAAAATTTTCACTCGATGTAATCAATGTTGTATGTAATGTCTATAGTATTTAATGTTTTAATTTTTTATTGTGAAATGAGTTAAATGCAAATTATAATGTTTAGCTTTGAAAAATAAATATTTATTTTTCAACATTATTAAAAAAATAAATTTCAAACATTTTATTAGACCATAAACTGGTGGTCTTATTGCAAGCTTTTCACAATATAATGTTATGTGCATAATTTCCTTATATATTCTATGTCATGACTTATGGATATGGTTGCAATATTCATGCATTATTTTCAAATATTTTTGTAGTGATTTTTTATACTAAATACTTTGCAAGAAAACCATCCATAAATAAAATATGCAGTCTAACTTACGAAATGACCTTTTTCATGACATTTTTTCTAGTTAATTTTAATCAATCAAAATCCTACAGATATTTTTTAAAACTTGAGATTAAATTGTTTAATCTACATAATTGCAGTGTCCCACTAATTTTTTATGGTGTTGAATCCATTTATTCTTTCAAAAAATTATTTTGAACAACAAAAAAAAAGACTATTTGGTATATAAGTTAGACAAACAAAATATTGAAATTATATTGGTGGATTTTGGTGAATTCTCCTGAAAAAAATCTATTTGGTCTATAAGTTAGACTACGCAAAAATAAAATAGTTCAAAATAACTTATACTCGTAACTATTATCAATTATTTCCCACCATAATTTAAGCAAGTCTTTCAATAAAAAACAGATAGGAATATGATGTAAAAAATATAAGTTTACAAGAGTTATTTCCCACCATTATTTATAAATGTGTAGAATTACTAGTTGTTACTACCCACCAAAATTTATGCAAGTTATTTTGCTTGATCAAACAATTTACTTGCCGAGTTCACATCAGAATTTATTAGTTACTATTAAAGAAAGACTATAGGATGATTTTTCTATCAACCATTATTTATTTATTTCCAAGAGAATAATTTTACCTTGGTACTTTTTATTATTTATTGAATCAAGATTTAAACGTTTACACTACAACATGCCCACCATACTAGACTCTATATTACTTGTGGCCTATTATTATTAATTTTTAATTGAACATAAATATAAATTCCACTTAAAACTAATGTTGAATTTATATTTTGTTTATACATAATAATTATATTGATTTTTAATTAGGGCCGAAATTGACTTTGGATTAAATTTTTTAAATGTTAAATGTTAAACATTTAGGCTTGACATATACAAAGAGCCTCTCCGCACCATAAATATATTGTTTAAACATTTACCACCCTAGCCCAAATTGACATTAGATTAAATTTGTTAAATGCTAAATGCTAAACATTTAATATTGACATATACAAAGAGCCTTTGGGCACCATAAATATATTGTTTAAATATTTACCATCCTTGTAACCTATTATTATTATTTTTTAATTGAACAGACATATAAATTCCACTTCTGTAAAACCAATGTTGAATTTATATTTTGTTTATACATAATAATTATATCGATTTTTAATTAGGGCCAAAATTGACATTAGATTAAATTTGTTAAATGTTAAATGTTAAACATTTAAGCTTGACATATACAAAGAGTCTCTAGCCACCACAAATATATTGTTTAAATATTTACCATCCTAGATCCATCTTAACTTTGGATTTATCAATCCCCAAAAGGGATCAAATATCTCTAGGTGCAAACTTCTTTTTTTAGTGAAAAAATTGAGAGAGGTTTGCACTTATAGAGATTTGATCCCTCTCGGCACTTGGTAGATCCTAGGTTAGGATGGATCTAGACTAGTTTGAGTCTTGTGCTGCCAAAAAATTTTATCCAACATATGATTAATATTATCAACAATATGTAAATAAATATAATATGAATATAATAATTTTATATATGCTAAATATGTCTCAGATTAAGCTGGTCATTTTAATTTTAAATTGTCATAGTTACCTCAGTTTGTTGAGGTGATATATATTGTTACTAACTTTAATGATGGAAAATTATGAACACCCTTGTTAGTTTTGTCGTCTTAGGAAATTTGAAATCTTAAGCCATTTAACTCTTTAGCTCGAGTTGTAGTAGCAAACAACATACCTTCTCTCTCTTTCTCTCCAATATTAATAACTTGAATTACTATAACACAAATGAAATGTATGTTGTGGATAAATTTTTGTGCTTATAGTGAAATAAATGCACATTGTTAATCCAATCACTTTGAAATTAATGTAGCATCATACATCCAATTACATCAAATCAGAAATCAACATCTACACTCAAATCAATGCATCTAATGCAAAAAATGAAATATGATTAGAAAACAACTTCTACACTTAAATCAATGCAACTAATGCAAGCAATTAATAGGATTAGAAATCAACATCTACTCTCAAATAAATGGTGCATCTAGTGCAAGTAAGAACATAGGATTAGAAACCAACATCTACATTGAAATCAATCACCATCCACACTGAAATTAATGCATTTATTGCAAATAAATGCATTAGTGCAAGTAATCAAATATAGTAATAAATCAACATCTACAATGAAATCAATGAATTTAGTGCAAGAAATAAAATAGGATTAGAAGCCAACATATACATTGAAATCAATGCATTTGGTGAAAACAATCAAATAGGATTAGAAATCACCATCTACACTGAAATCAATGCATCTAGTGCAAGCAATCATATAGAATTATAAATCATCTACACTAAAGTCAATGCATATTGTGCAAGCAATCAAATAGGACTAGAAACCAACATCTACACTGAAATAAATTCATCTAGTGGAAATAATCAAATAGGATTAGAAATCACCATATACACTCAAATAAATGAATTTATTGAAAGAAACCAAATAGGATTAGAAATCAACATCTACACTAAAATCAATGCATCTAGTGCAATCAATGAAATATGATTAGAAATCTCCATCTACAGTAAAATCAATGCATCTAGTACGACAAATATTCTTCCCTCTCTCCCCCTCCATATATATATATATATATATATATATATCCCTTTATCTCTCCTTATTTATATCTCTATCTCACCCCTAATAAGCAAGCTTTCTCACTCCATATCTATCAATCTCTCTATCCCTCCCTGGTTCTCTCCATCTCTCTCTTCACCTTCCATCAATATCTCTATCTCCCTGTGTCTCTCTATATCACCTCAAAAACATACACTTTATTTCTCCAATATATCTATCTATCCCTCCCTATCTTTCCCTTTAGCTCCCCAATATATCTATCTATCCCTCCCTATCTTTCCCTTTAGCTCCCTCAGCTCTGTCCCTCTCTCTCTATCTCTCTCTCTCTTCCCTTTTATCTCCCTCTCCGCGGCTTCTCTCACTTTCTTCATGTTTTCCTCTCTCCATCTCTATGCATATTTGTTATCTCTATCTATCTACCTCCCTCTCTGGGTATGAGGCTAGATCGCACGTAAACATTCTATGGGGCTACATGGCATGTAAACTTAAACTTAAACTAAAGAGAGTTACACAATATGAGGTATGGTAAATAAATAAAACCTATTTTTATACTTACTCCAGAGGTATCGTAAATAAATAAAAATATCAATAAACTAAAGGTATGATAAATAGATAAGACCTCTTTTTATATTTACTCCATAAGCCTCTTTATATTTAAATAAATAAATAAATGATTTTATTTAGATGAAGCCTATGGGAAAATTACAATTTTAATACCATGGGTTAAATACCATATTTATAAAATAGGTATAAAGAGGTATGCTAAATAACAAAAACATATCAAATAGGTTTAGAAATAAACGTCTAATTATATACCCAGTCTATGGGCCAAATACCGCGGTAAATAAATAAAATATAGGTATGGTAAATAAATAAAACCTATTTTTATATTTACTCCATAATCCTCTTTAGGTGAAGCATATGAGCCAAATACCATGGGCCAAATTGTTACTAATACGATGTAAAAAAAAATATTGTTAACCCTAATATTAATATTAATATTATTATTATTAATTATAACATTCACATTAATATATAATAATATTATAATTATTAATTTTAATAAAATTGGATTAATACAATATTATATTTGTTATATTATAAAATATATCGATATATTATGATATATATTAACTCTAGATATATATGGGAAGGAAGAACAAAGAAATAAAGTGATAGAGGTGGAGCGATAAGTGGAGTGAGGGAGAGATGGATATAAAATGAAGGAGATGGGAGAGAAGGAATGAAGCGAGAGAGAGTGAGAGGAGTGAGATATGTAGAAAAGGGTAAGAGAGGCAGAAGGAGACACAAAGACATAAGGGGGAGATAGAGAAGGAGAGAGGGAGGGAGATAGTGAGAGGATTGGAGGCTAGAGAGAGAGAGAGGAAGCATGAGAAATAGGACATGAGATAGAGTAGGAGAGAGGGAGGGATAGAGGGATGGAGTTGGAGGGGAGAAGAGGGAGGAAATAAGAAAGACATATATATTGAGAAGTGGAGAAAGAAAGGAAGTTAAAAGGGAGAAATAGAGAGAGAGTGTATATGTATAAGGAGATATCGAGAGAAGGGGGGAGAGAAGAGAGAGGGAGGGACATATTAACATAGAGAGAGAGAGAGAGAGAGAGAGAGAGAGAGAGAGAGAGAGAGAGAGAGAGGGTGATGGGGAAGAGAGAGGGAGGTAGGAGAGAAAGGGAGAGAGAGGACTTGATAGAGGAGGAAAGTGATGGGGGAAGAGAGATGATTGGAGGGAAAAGAGAGAGAGAGAGAGAGAGAGAGAGAGAGAGAGAGAGAGAGAGAGATGAGGGAATAGAGACAAATGTAGGAGAGAAAGGGAGAGAGAGAAAGGACAAGAGAGAGGACTTGAGATAGAGGAGGAGAGAGTGAGGGAGAGAGGAAGATAGAGGGAGGGATAGAGAGATGAAGTTCGAGGGGGGATAGGGAGAGAATAAGAAATACATAGAGAGTGAGAAGTAGAGAGAGAGAAGGAGTGACAAGGTAGATATTGAGAGAGATTTTATTTCTTTTGGGATGAGAAAAAGAGACAAACAAGGATAGATGGAGAGAAAGGGGGAGAGAAGGAGAGAGGAGGAGGGAGATAGGGATATGGTAATAGAGTTGGAGGGTGAAGAGAGAGAGAGAGAGAGAGAGAGAGAGAGAGAGAGAGAGAGAGGGAGGTGGGAGAAAAAGGGAGAGAGAGGAAGGAAGAGCGAGGATGTGAGGGAGTAGAGAGATGGAGGAGGAGAGAGAGGGAGGTAACAATGAAGACATAGAGAGAGTAGGGTGGAGAGAGAGAGAGGGAGTGATAAGGAAGATGGAGATAGAGGGAGAGAGGAGAACATGAGTAAAGATATAGAAGCGGGAGAGAGGGAGATAAGGGGAAGAGAGAAAGAGAGAGAGAGGGATAGGAAGAGAGAGGGAAAGATCTATAGATTGGAGAAAGATAGTGTATGTTTTGGGGGTGATATAGAGAGACATTGGGAGATAGAGATATTGATGGAAGGTGAATATTTTTTTCTAATCTTATTTAATTTCTTTCAATAGATGCATTTATTTCATTGTAGATGTTGATTTCTGATTTTATGTAATTAGAAGTATGATGGTACATTAATTTTAAAGTGATTGGATTAACAATGCACATTGATTTCATTGAAAGCACAAAACATTATTGGTAATGTACATTTCCTTTTGTGTTATACTAATTCAACTTATTAATATTGGAGAGCAAGAGAGACAAGGTATGGTGTTTACTACAACAACTTGAGCTAAATATTTAAATGGTTTACGATTTCAATTGTTCTTTTCATATAATCAATATGAGAAGCTGCCAAAACTAACAAGGGTGACAATAAGAATAGTAGCAGAAAATAGTTTGAGATTCATCACAATGAAGACTCTTGTTAATTGGATACATTCTTATTATTCACATTTTCTATCATTCAACACTATTACATTGTCACTTGGCTTTCAAAATTTTTATTTCATCATTTTTCATCATTAAAGTTATTAACAATATTTATCATCTCAACAAAGTGAAACTATGGTAACTAAGAAAATTTAAAATTAAAATGACCATATTAATCTCATACATATTTATAATATTTAAACTCATTACATTAATATTAGATTTATTTACATGATATATTATTGATAAAATTAATCATATGTTCGAAAGATTTTCCTTGGATGCACACTACTCAAACTAGCCTAGATCCATCTTAACTATGGATCTATAAAACAAATGTTGAATTTATATTTTTTTTATACATAATAATTATATCAATTTTTAATTAGGGCGGACATTAAAATTAGATTAAATTTGTTAAATTTTAAATGTTAAATTTAAACCTTTAATTTTGACATCTACAAAGAGCCTCTAGACACGATAAATATATATTTTTAAGTATTTACCAAACTAGATATATCTTAACTCCAGATCTATCAAGAACTGAGAGGGATCAAATATCTCGAGCTGCAAACCTCTTTTTTTTAGTGAAAAACTAGAGAGAGTTTTTCAATTCGAGAGATTTGATCCCTCTCGGCCTTTGATATATCCAAAGTAAAGATGGATCTAAGCTAGTTTCAGTCTTGTGTAGCCAAGAAAAATATATCGAACATATGATTAATTTTATCAATAATATGGAAATGAATCTAATAGTCATTTTAATTTTAAATTGTATTAGTTACATCAGTTTTTTGAGATGATAAATAGTAACTTTTATTAAATTTAACGATGAAAAATGATGTACACCGTTGTTAATTTTGTCATCTTCTCATACCAATTATATGAAAAGGACAATTGAAATTGTAAACCAATTAAATATTTATCTTGAGCTGCTGTCATAAACAACGTACCTTATCTCTCTTGCTCTCCAATATTAATAGGTTGAATTACTATAACATAAAAATAAAGTTTCATGCCAATAATTTTTTGTGCTTACACTGAAATAAATGTGCATTGTTAATCCAATCACTTTCAAATTAATGTACCATCATACATCCAATTACATCAAATAATAAATCAACATCTACACTGAAATCAATGCATCTAACACAAGCAATTAAATAAGATTAGAAAACAACTTCTACACTGAAATAAATGCATCTAATAAAGGAAATCAATAGGATTAGAAATCAACATCTACACTCAAATCAATGCATCTAGTGAAAGTGAGAAAATAGGATTAGAAAGCAACATCCACATTAAAATCAATGCATTTAGTGCAAGAAATCAAATAGGATTAGAAATCACCACCTACACTGAAATCAATGCATTTAGTGCAAGCAATCAAATAGATTTAGAAGTCGTCTGCATTGAAATCAATGCATCTAGTGCAATGAATCAAATAACATATACACTGACAAAGCATATAGTGCAAAAAATAAAATAGAATTAGAAATCACCATCTACACTAAAATAAATGCATTTAGTGCAAGCAATAAAATAGGATTAGAAACCAACATCTACACTAAAATGAATTCATCTAGTGCAAGCAATAAAATAGGATTAGAAATCATCATCTACAATTAAATCAATACACCTAGTGTAAGAAATATTATTCCATATCTTTCCCCTCCATTGATATCTATATATCCCTTCATCTCTCCTTCTTTATATCTCTATCTCACCCCCCCCCCCCAAATATGGACAATTTCTCACTCCATATCTACCAATCTCTCTGTCCTTTCCTCCCTCTCTCCATCTCTCTCTTCTTACCTCTCTTGTCCTTCCATCAATATATATATCTCCCTCTGTCTCTCTATATCACCCCCAAAACATACACCTTCTTTCTCCAATATATCTATCTATCTTTCCATCCTCCTCTCTATCTATCTCTCTCTATGTTCCCCTTATCTCCCTCTCCCTTGCTTCTCTTTCCTTCTTCTTATTGTCCCCTCTCCCTCTCTCTCCATATTCCTTATCACTCCATCTCTCTATCCATCTTCCTTTATCTCTCTATATATTTCTTCTTACCTCCCTCTCTCTTTGATACGATGGGTCAATTTTCTGCTCAAAATTTATTGTTCTCAGAATGGCTTGAAACCGTCGCCAATGTGTATATCTCATCATCCTAAATATGGCACAACTTTTTTCAATAGAATATGAAATTGGATGCTCTCTTTATCACATTCTGTTTGTTCTAGGAAGTAATTTTCTTTTTGGATTGGGTTATACATAGGTTCATCGTTAGCGGTCCATATTGTTGACTGGACCATGACATGGCAGGTTGACTATGCTCCTTTGACCAGTGGTTGTTTGACACTTGGCACAATTCCAACTAGAGAGGACCAGGTGGTCCAACCAAAGGCTGCCACGTGGCCTACTGGTCGCCATGTAAAATTATGTTTTAGGCTAGAGTGGGCCTCTAGGTATTCAAGTGTGAGACATCCACAAAGCACCAAAGGTTTCCAACCATGTCGGTTAGTTCTTAACTACTATAGCCCTTCACATTGATTTAAAGTTTAATTCCTTTGGCATTGGTGGAGGGGACCGGGGTTAACACCTGACTCTGGTCCACAGACCTAGCGTAAGGTCTAAACCCGACCTTGAAACATTGTATAACTATTAACCAAATTTTTTGGTTGCAATATATGGTAGAGAGAACCCCATATATGGAAGATATATTTCAACCAAACCATATATAAAACCCATGAAACCCAAAGTTTGTGCAATAGTTTCTAAGGCATTTTAATCCTTTGGAATGAGTGTTAACTTCAACGGGTTAAGTGGTCACATGTGAATTTTATTGCCATGGTTAAAGTTATTTGCAGTGGGTTTGGTAACGGTTACCGTAGTGGGTTAAGCTTTGGGAACGATGTTAACATGCCAAGGTTAAGTTTTGATGCCATATGTTATGGTGGCAAATGGGTTAGCCATCGATGGTTTTGAAGTGTCACATGTCAACACCTCTCGGAAAAAAATGTTAACAATTGATGTAACAGTTTGGTTCTAGTGGTCTGGTTCTGACGGTTAAGTTTGTATTATTCAAATTTCCACGTAGTTCACCATTAAATTCTATGGTTAGCACCGATGGGAAATGGTGTGACGAGCCCGAAATCGATAGTGGAAGAGAGGCAATGTGCTTTTTAATTAACCAGATAAATGCTGACATAGGCAAATTAAGGAGGCAACATTTTTCACTCGATGTAGTGGGAATCTTGCCGATGCTTGGAAAAATTATCACCCATGTGGCCTCAAAGGACATATTTTGTAGAAAATATTGCAGGAAGGTGTGATTTGTAGGAAATACAGTGAAAAAATTTAGGGGGGCATAACTCATTCATCTTTTAGCCTTTTTTGGAGCAGAAAGAGCCTAGTTAGGGGTTTTTTACTATTCTGAAGCCATTGGAGACATTTTTTAATCCATTTAAGCATTTTAGCTTGATATAAACACACCTTTTTTAGAATTATGAAATAGAACCAACCATTGGAAGTTGGACCAGGAGATGTACCCCAAGAGGGATGAACTCCTTCATCACTTCATTTTTTTATGGTTCTGGTATTATTGTCTTCATTATTTCTGCAAAAACATAGTTTTAAAAGTATGTTTTGTTAGGGTCCCGTGATTTGGCAAATTGGTAGAACAAATGACACGGTAACATGGAACCAAGCTTTGGAGTCCAAGGACCTAGCCTTCCTGGACTCAGAGATGGATCTCTCTATTAGGTGCAAAGGATGTGTTCTTTTCACTCTAGGCTTTTGATTTTAAGCTAGTTTTTAAGTGTAGGGTTTGTTCATTGTTCTGGTTGGGTAAGATGGTCAAGTGGAATAAGTGGAGTGAGAATCTGTCAAAGCCATTAGGCTATGGATTCAAATGAAGTCAAGAGTGTCTAAATGATGAAACATAGTGTGTTGCGAGGCCAATTTAGCAAGGTTAATGGGTCCTTAAGGTGATGTATGAGATGTAGTGAACATCAAGTTTGGGAAAGACTAAGAGGTCTTAAAAATATATAGTTAAAAGCTGTACCTCATGAGGTAGGAAAAACCATTAAGCTCAATGAAAAATACTTAAACTGATAAACATATAAGATAAACATTCCAGTGAAACATAGAGAGCATAAGAGCTTCTAACTTTAGAAATTCACCTTCATATTTTGGGAAAACATATAAGATAAAACAAATAACTTAATTTATGGAGAGGGAACTCCTAAATAGCATATATCAAGTTATTGGGAACTCTGAAACAAGTTGGTAAGCATGGAAAAAGGGCAAGATCGAACGAAACCTCTTTGACTTAACATAGCAATCAATATTCCATAGAAAGGCTTCAAGATAGGGTTTTGAAAACTTCAAATAAGCATGGCATACCATGAATCATACTTCTAAGCTATCATACTAACCATACATGAAACAAAAAAAAAATTGGTGGACCTGAGGAGCAATCAAGAATTGCTTAAGATGGCCAAAAGAGGAAAATATCAAGGCTATAACAAACAGGAGGAATGAGGTGCCTCAAAGAACATGTCTCAACCTATAATTTTCTGATTTATAGCAACCAAGAAAAATGAAACATAATGATAAAAAAGGAAGAAATAGACAAATTATGAAAACATCACCATTCACCAAGCTATGGAATCTTGCAAACAAGCTTCTCCATCATGAAGCCAAACAAGCCATTCATCCACTTCACAAAACCAATTTCTTCTCCAAGCTCATGAAACCATGTATATTGCTCTTCAAGCTCATCAAATGCCAACAAAATAGATAGGGGCCTCATGCTCTATTTATGGAGCAAAGGAGGACTAAAACCCTAAATGTGGTAGGAAAATATAAAATATAATCATAAATTTCATTTATGGCCAAGAGACCATGCAAGGCCCAAGGCACATAATATCCTAAGAAATAAATGCCAAAATAACTATTTGCACCTAATTCTAGAGTAATTTTCCTCAAAAAACTAAAAAATATATATTTTCAATAAATGAGTGTGTTTTGTTGACTTTTGGTCCAGAACACACTAGGCAGCCTCTGTGCGTAGCGCCACTTCAACAGAAAATAGGGTCTCTTGTAGCTGAGTTTTGGGCCCCTTCCCGACATTGAATTTTGCTCCGCGATGGCGCGTTGGAAAGCCTGATGAGTCTATTTTCCAAAAATAATTGAGTTGTGCTGATTGGATGCCATTTACCTATTCAAAAATAAATTTCCCCAACACTACTCTGTGGACAGCGCCTGGTCTGAAAATGAGGCAGAAAGGTCAAAGATTTGATGTTTTTTGACCTTTTTGGGGGTCAAAAATGTTCCAAATGATCTGAAAACTGGTGAGAAGACTTTTGGTGATGTGAGGAATCCAAAAATGAAAACTTTGAGAGCTTAGGATGCACCAATTTTGTGTGTAGCGCCTAGGGTGCTGCGCACAGAGGGGAAGTTTTTTTAAAAAGACAGATTTTTATTCAAATTGCCTCAAAATTGGTGGAGAGGTCCCTCAAGAGGTCTTGGACACCTATTGAGAAGCCTCAGCTAAGAATCCAAGTATGTCATTCACTTTTACCATTTTTAGGTTTTCCTTCTCTGTGAGGGCCTCCTTCAGTTTGGCACAAGAAAGCATGTTTTCCATGCATAGTGCCTGGTCATTTTCTTTTGGAGAGAAAGGTCCTTTTTCACCTTCTTGAAATGTTTGTGCTCCTCCTTGTAATACTGAATTACACCATGTGCCATGTCAAAGTATCTTTCCCACTCCTAAATTTGGGCATCTCTCTTTAAGAGAAGAAATCTAGTAGTCATTTCCTTGTCCTCATTGTCACTGTCTAGATCAATGAATTGAGCCTCTTGAGGAGTCTTCTTGATCCTTTTTCTTCTCCTTACCTTCACCTGCTGCTCACATTTTTCCATATTTTCCTTTCCTTTGTCCTTGGGCTTGATATTTGGAGGATAGATTTCCCTTTTCCTTTTTGAGGTAGCAAACACACCTCTTTTTCCTCTGTAGTATGTGCATGTGAGAGGAGTGATCATGCTAGATTTGACAGTGTCTTCTTCATTGCTTTGACCTTTGTTATTGTCACCAACTTTCCCATTTTTTCCATAGCTTTCATGAGTCACTTCATGCCTTATTGGGTCACTAATTTCTTTATATTTAGCCTCAATATCATCATTCTTTCCCTCATTGTTTTCTACACTGTCATTTTGGCCTTCAAACTGATCACTATCATCTTCACTTGCCTCATTTTGGCTCTGTCCTTCACTGAGGTCCTCTTCTTGGTAATTTCCTCCACTTTATCTTTTAGTTAATTGGTCATTTAGAGGCTGATTAGTGTCATGAAAGTCATGACAGCTGTCATGATTATCATGACTATTTTCTTGGTTTTCTTGTTCATTGACTGTCTTATTTGTGCCACTTCCTTGGTCACTATCTTCCCCTTCAAACTCTATCTCAGTTCCATCATATTCCTATTCTTTCTCTTCAATTTCTTCATCATCTCCTCATGTTTCCTCTGGATCATTGTCTTCATTCATTTCAACATTGTTTTCACTATCATTGTGCTCAGTGTCATGCTTAAGCACATCTTCCTCTTGGCTATATTTTGCACTCTCTTGCTAACTGTTATCCTCATTTTTTTCTTCATCGTCCTCTTGGTCCTCACCCTATTCATCATCAACACATTTTTCTACATTTGAGATTGATTTTTTTGTGTCATCATTATCACTGTTTTTCTCCAATTTCTCACTGTCTTCCTCTTTTTTACTGCCATTTTCATCACTCTCCTCCATGCCATCGTCATCCTCTTGGTATTCCTCATTAGAATCTTCCTTTGCTTCACTATATTCTTTATCTCCACTGATTTTTTTTTGTTCTTCATTTCTACTACCATTATCTTCTTCCTCTGCACTACTGTCATCTTCTTTTTCTTCATTTAACTCAGTTTCTACCTCGTTGTTTCCTTCCATTTCACTGTCATCTACTTGTCCATTAGTGTGACAGTTATCATATTCATTTGATGCATCAGGATGAGAAGTAGGAGGTAATTTTCCTTGTGGAGAAGGCATAGGTGGAGATGACAGAGGAGTGGAGGCAAGTGGATGTGAAGTGGAAGATAAATTTTACTGAATGAAGGCTTGGGGATTTGCAAATACATCATGTGAGATAAAAAGTTCGAAAGGGATTCCCTGCTGCTCTAGTTGGTGAAAAAAAATCATCTTAACCAAGGAGTGGTGAAAAAGGCTCTGCATTTGGTGGGCGTAACTCCTCTTCTTGACCACTGAAGTCATTTTGTCAATGCTCCGGTAGAGACAATATGGTAGGTTTAGCAATTTAACCCTAGTGAAGTGCATTGGTAGTCTTATATGATATGAATAAAATTTGGAATATCTCCTCTCACAAGTGGAATATTTGATAATCTACCTCATTAGTAAGGCATATCTCTCTAGCAGATGGGTGAAAGGGAAAATAGCCTTGTAGCCTTATTCATAGCTAGGTTTGAGGAAGGGCTCATAGTAGCACAAGTCCAATTTATTTTGTTTAAATCATAATTTGGTATTCATGTGGCTTTAGAAATGGATTTGGAGGATAATTCAAATTGTACCCCTGCTAGGTTGACTTGGTGGTTTTGGAGGCTAAGAATGAAAAACCTAGTCAAGTCTGAGTGGCTTTGGACCTGCTTAACCCTCTCACAAAACTGATAGCATCCAAAATCTTGAAAAAATGCAAGGATCATGGGAGAAGAGGTGATTTGAATGTTATCTAAAGGTTCAAACCTATAAACCTGATGCAACCAAAGGATGCAAAACCCACAAATACTTCTTCAATTTAAATATGCATATCCTCATGCATGTCAACCCAATAATCTGCTCGAAAACTATTCCTCTTCATAAAATTCACATTTTCAAACTATATGAAAATACCCACATTCTCACCTTAAAAACAAAATACTTGTCTCATTCATTTGCTAAAATAAACCTCTATAGAGGTACACTTCACAAGTGGAAGGTTTTTCCTCTTACCAAACCTATGGTTAAAACCATATACTGAAACCCACTTTATGAACAACTCAAATCAATATTCAACTTTGCATTAAAACCCAAAATATAATGGCCCACGCTTACCAACTCACCTTTAACCAATGAGTATGGTTAATTTCCTTAATACCATATTAAATATTTCCTTGATATGCCTTCCACCAATCTTTTACCTTTAACGAAGTCAAAGCTGACTCGACGTTCACCAATATGAATGCCAATAAACATTATTATATAAACGGGCCCACATTTATCGATTCATTTCATTCACAAGTTCGACTTTGGTTAAAACCCAAAGCATCAAAATAATATTAGATCTGGTCCCACAGTATATATATAACTTACATATTCATTTGTGAAATCCAATCTCAGTCGTTCATTCAACTTCTCCAAATCCAATGGACAACACTTGATATCGTGCTCCAAATAGCATGATGGGTAAAACCTCCAAACTTATATGAAATCAGCGGTATTTCACTACTACGTGTCCTCCGTTGAGGTCTATTGAATATATTTCTTCAATACCATTTACCACTTTATAATCGCATGAAAACCATTTGTGGTTTTCCGAATCCGCCTTCACTATTCCCATCGCATAGTTCCGCCATGCTTCCTCTGCAGCTTCGAAGTTCCATTCCTGATTTGGAACAGGCCAGGGTTCCATCAAATCTTCAAACCCACACTGAAATTTAGACAACGCGTGGATTATTCATCTTTTAAGGTTCTCATCCATACAATAAACCCTCAAATGTGACTTCAACCCCCGAATCTCACTACACTATGTATACACAACATAATGTGTAATTTCTCCTTGAAATACTTATACGATGTCAATTCCAATTGAAAAATAATTCTAGGCCTATTTATACATCAATTTAGAAGTTTAAGCAATTATTTAATGGAATCGATCCATTCTGTGATCGATTGCTATTTTCTCAATCACACAGAATTCAATAAATGAACATTCTCCCTCAAACCACAGAATCTCTTAAAAATGTAGCTTGAATTAAAATGAAATAATTTTCCTTGTTCCTGTAAATTTCACTTGCACACAATATACACTTAAACACAAACATAGAAATTAAGTTTTCTATATTAAAACCAATATTTACATAGGAATTCTTCCTTTGGCCTGATCTTCTCTATCGGTGGCCTTTTCCCTATTCCGCCCATAGGCTTACAATTCAAACTCTACCTCTACCTTGAAATCTATATCTATATGCCTTTTAGGCTTACAATTTATACAAATATTTCTGAACCCAATTATATTTCCAAATCCTCTATTTTCTCAACAATTTCCTATGAATCCTCTTTAATCCTAAAATCACTACTTAATCCATAAGGATCCTCTTTCATCCACAAAATAATGAAACAAATTCTAATTTAGGATTTATAATTAATTCCTAAATCTCTCAATCCTTATACACTCTCAACTAGCCTAATTCTCTCATGTTCTCCAACATTCAAGAACATTTACAAAATTCCTCATGATATTTAATTAATTCTCATTAAAATTAATCAAATCATTACATAATAAACCAACTCCCTTGAAAACACAAAACCCCTAAGTCTATTAAAATACGAGGACTTTTCTTGAGCTTAATGCCCCTGCATCAGACTCCCAAGGTCAAAAATAATGATGATCTCCTAGTCATGTGCTTTTAATCTTTGCCTCTTGGATCCCATACTATGTTTTGCTGCTGTCCAATAGCTGCATTATTCTTCAACTGCACTTTTCCAGGCTTCCATACTTTATTCAACATCTTGCCACTAGCTCTGCTTTCACATTCTGTTCTTGTTTTTCCTTTGTTGTTGTTATTTTTCTTTCTTACTACTTTCTTCTTCTGAGACACCTTCATCATCAACCTTCTTATGCTTTCAATTTCTATGTCCAGTTTATCTTCTATCTGGAAATTACTCTGCCTTTTGTTGTTGCTTTCAATTTCTATTGCTTTTTTTGTTGTAGATGTTGCTGCCAATACTATTTCCTTTGTTGCTACAGATGTTGCCTCCTCCCAAATTTATTGAATATATCTTAAGATATCTCCCTTTGCAACATTCCTCTTCTGTTCACTACCTGCAAATTCACTTTTAAAAAATAAATTATCATTTGATTCTTTAACTGCAGTAACATACTCGTTCAGTCTTCTTTGTATACTAGTAATCATAATCAAATTTGAAAAACTAGTATCTTCTCCTGCCTCTTCCATACCTCCAAACATTTCCATTTCAGTGTTTGCAATTCCTTTCTCTAATGCAGTGGTTTCCAGCAATCATTTTAGCCATTCTCTTTGTACTTGTTTTATCTCAACCACATCATCAATATGATGAAATTTAGTTTCAACATATCCTTCTTCTTCTTTGACAATCTTCACTAATTGTCCATCACCTCCTTGATTTATTCTGGCAATCAATTCAACTTCTTCAAACACTGTATCTTCATTCTTTATCAGAATAGAATTTTGATTCTCCATCACTGTAGCAGTTCTAAAAGTCTATCCTACAATCTTCTCTTGGCTGATGAAACAAGCCAACTCCTCCTTGTCATCAACAATAACAAGTTCCTTCATATGAGACATAACTATCTCACCTTCCTTGGAATTTATAAGTTCCTTATTCTGCAACAACTCATCTTCATTCAAGACAATTCCAAGAGATGGATTGTCTTCTGCAACGCCTGTAAACATAGTCAAATTATCAATTTCAAAATTACAAGACCCAGTGGTCTCATTTGATGATCCAGTCACCAAATCTTCTTTTTGTAGTTCCAAGTCTCTTTCAAGACTCAGAAAATATTCACTGTCTTTCTTCCCAACTTCCAAGGTTATCTCCATTGTTCCAATCACCATGAAATAATGATGATCTTCCACTATGTTTTCAGCTAACATAGTTTCATTTTCATGAAATTCTCTGACATTTTTCATTTGTTATCCTTCTTTGCATGAATAATTAACACATGAATTATCAGTATTAAAAATACAAGGTTTCAATGTCTCTTCCTCCTCTGGCAACATTTAAATATGTTTCTTTGAGTCTTTCTTTAATTCCTTTGTCAGCACATCAGTATGCTGATTTAAATTCTCCATGGGACTATTAGGTAGTCTCTCCTTTTTATCATCTATTTCATGAATGCCTCTCTGCTTTGGCTCACAATAATGAACTTCTTCAATTTTTTGAATCATTCTTACATCCTTATCCTCTGTTTCCTGACTGTCATTCATGAAAATTTCTTTGTCTTTCACATTCAACAATTTATCTTGAGTGTAGATCCTTTGCTTTTCCAACTCTCTTATTTGAAAATCTAACTTTCTATATAACTCAAAAATTTCAATTGGGTAGTACTTGGAAACTTCACACAACTTTCCATACATTCACTTGTTGTTGACCAATCATCAGATGGTATTTCTTCCTCTATTTCAATATTCTGCTGAATATTCCCATGAGACCCCTCTGTCTCCTTTTCTTTCTGAGTTTTTTCTATTTGAACATTAATATGAACAGATTTCAGACTCAACTCCTTCTCCTTAACAAAATTTAAAGCTTGTTCATCATCCTATGATGTACCTGCAATCATACACAATTCATTAGTTTTAAAAACACAAGACTATTCATTCTTGTTTGCTTCTTAAAGCATTTCTCCTTGAACAAATTTTCATGTGGAATCCTCAAATTCCATCCTTGACTCAAACAATATGAGTTCTTCCTTCCATAAGGAAATCTCCTTCTGCCTCCACTTCATTTGTAATGGTTGCCAAATTACCTTCTTTCCCTTCAGTGGAAAGATCCATCCTCTCTAGTTTTGCTCTTCTTTTTTCCATTCCTTTAGTACCTCCAGTTGTACTTTCATCACTGCAATATCTCTTTCTCTATCCTTCATCTTATCTATGTGGCATTATTTAGAACCTCTTCTCTGATCCTCCATGATAATATTCTTTATGATCTCCTCACTCACTATGAGTTTCACTAAGCCTCTGCAACACTAATTCCTCCCTGTTTCCACTTACTTCACCAATCCCCTCTCCGGGCTTGGTCTTTTGGAAAGCACTGGTTCTCTATTCCTAGAACCTTCTGAGCACTCTCTTCTACCTTCTCTAGGCTTATATCCTCAACTCAACTTCTCTTGAGAACACTTTAGCTGATCTCCCTATCCAACCTTTAGCTCGAATATTAGGTTCATTTCCATCATCATCAAAAAATTTGTCTTCATCTTATCTGCAACCATAATTCTGCAATCACAATTTTTAAACCAGATTAAAATTATCTCACCTTCAAGATCTTTGCACAACCTTGTTCTCTTCATTCACCTGTACTTTGATTGAACTGTCTTCATCTATTTCTGCAAATGCATGTTCACTTCAATTCTGTGTATTTGCTGCTTATCAGATTTAATATCTGATCTCCTCTTATTTCCCTCATCGAACATGCATTTCAAAAAAAATATTTAAATTTCAAAAAGAGCTTGTCCTTCTTTGATACCAAGATGATGCAGCCAAAGGCTACAAAACACACAAATACTTCTTCAATTTAAATTTTCATATCCTCATGCATTTCAACCCAATAATCTGCTCGAAAACTATTCCTCTTCATAAAATTCACATTTTCAAACTATATGAAAATACCCACATTCTCACCTTAAAAACAAAATACTTGTCTCATTCATTCGCTAAAATAAAGCTCTACAGAGGTACACTTCATAAGCGGAAGATTTTTCCTTTTACCAAACCTATGGTTAAAACCATATACCGAAACCCACTTTATGGACAATTCGAATCAATATTCAACTTTGCATTAAAACCCAAAATATAATGGTCACACCTACCAACTCACCTTTAACCAATGACTATGGTTAATTTCCTAAATACCATATTAAATATTTCCTTAATATGTCGTCCACCAATATTTTACCTTTAACAAAGTCAAAGCTGACTCAACGTTCACCAATATGAATGCCAATAGACATTAATATATAACCGGGCCCACATTTATCAATTCATTTCATTCACAAGTTCGACTTTGGTTAAAACCCAAAGCATCAACAGAATATTAGATCTGGTCCCATAGCATATATATAACTTACATATTCATTTTTGCAATCCAATCTCAGTCATTCATTTAGCTGCTCCAAATCCAATGGATAGAGCTTGATATCGCGCTCCAAATAGCATGATGGGTAAAACCTCCAAAATTACACGAAATTAGAAGTATTGCACTACTACGTGTCATCCGCTGAGGTCTATCACGTAGATTTCTTCAAGACCGTTTAACACTTTATAATCGCACGAAAACCATTTGTTGTTTTTTGAAATCTGCCTTCATTGTTCCCATCGCATAGTTCCTCCATGCTTCCTCTGCACCTTCGAAGTTCCATTCCTAATTTCAAACAGACCAGGTTCCATCCAATATTCAAACCCACACTGAAATTCAGAAAATGCATGGATTATTCATCTTTTGAGGTTCTCATCCATACAATAAACCCTCAAATGTGACTTTAACCCTCGGATCTCACTGCACTGTGTATACACAATAGAATGTGTAATTTATCCTTGAAATACTTATATGATGTCAATTCCAATTGAAAAATACATCCAGGACTATTTATACCTCAATTTAGAAGTTTAATCAATTATTTAATGGCATCGATCCATTCTGTGATCGATGATATTTTCTCAATCACACAGAATTCAATAAATGAACATTCTCCCTCAAACCACAGAATATCTTAAAAATGTAGCTTGAATTAAAATGATAGAATTTTCCTTGTTCCTGTCAATTTCACTTGCACACAATATACACTCAAACACAAACTCAGAAATTGAGTTTTTTGTATTAAAACCAATATTTACATAGGAATTATTCCTCTAGCTTGATCTTCTGTATTAGTGGCCTTTTCCCTATTCTGACCGTAGGCTTACAATTCAAACTCTACCTCTCTATCTATGTTCTACCTTGAAATCTATATCTATATGCCTTTCAGGCTTACAATTTACACAAATATTTCTGAACCCAATTCTAGTTCCAAATCCTCTATTTTCTCAAAAATTTCCTATGAATCCTCTTTAATCCTAAAATCACTACTTAAGCCCTAAGGATCCTCTTTCAGCCAAAAAATAATGAAACAAATTCTAATTTAGTATTTATAATTAATTCCTAAATCTCTCAATCCCTATACACTCTCAACAAGCCTAATTCTCTCATGTTCTCCAACATTCGAGAACATTTACAAAATTCCTCAGAATATTTAATTAATTCTCATAAAAATCACTCAAATCATTACATAAGAAACCAACTCCCTTGAAAACAAAAAACCCCTAAGTCTATTAAAATAAGAGGACTTTTCTTGAGCCTAATGCCCCTGCATCATAACTCTTCCTCCCTTGTGTTTTGGCTTGATAGGCCTTTGGAATTCATCACTGCTAGTGTTGTTTTCTTCCTCAGACATGGTGACTGGTTAAGAACAAAATATTTCTAGCTGGTTGAGAGCCTTTAGGTCTAGGGAGGGAAAATGAGTGATGTGAGGGAAAATTTTAGCAAATGCAGACAAACTGAAGCAATTAAGGAGTGTTTTTAGAGTTCAAAGGTAGGTTTGCTATCAATGAGTGTATTTACACCTATGAAAACCTTTCACTTGGTAATTCGTTGCCCTAGAGGGTCAAAAACTTGATTGACATGAAGGTCTAGGGTTTGGCCAATTTTTAGGGGTTTGAAACTCTCCTTTAATTGTGCATGTAAAGAGATCAATTTGGAAGGTAAAAAGAGGGACCACCAACCTTGTTTAACTTTGTGCAGGGGCTTGGAAGCAAAAATTTGATATGGGCAATCTTCTAAGCAATTTTGACAAAAAAATGCAAGTGCGTAGCGCCACCCGACTGTTCTATGGGCAAGTCGGGTCGGGCAGAGCCCGTGCATAGCGCCACCCTCCTAGTGAGCATCACAGTGTAAATTACACTGATATCACCTCGTTTTTGTGCAGTGCCGATGGCTAGGTGCGTAGTGCCTTGGTCGGTGGGCAACACCTAAACAATTTCGCCCAATTTGCCCAAAAACCCTAAAAAAACTTCTTCAACAGCTCTCTATCCTTTTGCAAAGAAAAATGAGGTGGGGAAAAGGGTCAAGGAGACCTTTATAGCTTTTTTAAAAATAAATTTTGTTGGAAATATGATGAAATGTGTTGTCCTTGATGGCAACCTACTTGATGAAGTTGTCCTTGATGGAAACTGACTTGATGAGTTGTCTTTGGATAGCAACCTATTTGTTAATGATGTAAATCTGATGTATCTACAGAGCAGTTTAGAAGTAACAAAGAAAGAAATTCTAGTAAGTTCCAGAGTAATGATGAATAAGATATGTCACAAAGCATATGCGGGTTTGTAAAGGCAAAGTAGCATATGTACGCGTAAAAGTACGTACCAAGTAGTGTATGCCTATTTGCGCTCTAAATTTATAAAACCAGGGGACATGACCATGGTATTGGTCCACAGTATTGAGCGCTGGATTATCTATTTGATCCCATCTAGGAATACCATAAGTGGTTAAGTGGTTTTGACTCATGGCATTGATAAAGGCTAAAACTATATAAGGAGAAGAGGATCATAGTGCAAGGTGTGCATGTGTCTGGGTATTGAATGCATACTTCACTCTGAAGTATATCTACATGGAATGGGTTGCAGTTTATTGATAGATTTGAATTAATAATGCACCTATGAATAAAATGATGGATCAAGATCTCTAGACCTATATCTTCTAGATCTGTTTATGGAATGTTTAGATATGAGATGTGGTGAATGTTTTCTGAAGTGAATGGTAAGATCTGGGTTGTTTATCTGTTTTGAAGAGTTGCACAGCCCTACAATATTTGCAGATATATACACAGGTTCGTCGCAGCAAAAGCGCGTATATACGTGGGTTAGTTTCAGCAAAAGCGCGTATGGAATCTAAGGTCAGTCCTGAAATAGTTGCAGATATATACACAGGTTTGTCTCTGTGAAAGCGCGTATATACACGGGTTCAGTGAAGTAAAAGCGTGTATGGAATGTAGGTTTTTCTGAAGTGTGCAAAAGGAAATCTCTGATCTGTTTTGTTGTATTACTGTTGTCTGTCAAGATGTCTTCATACAAATCTGAGTTGTTTGAATACTGATTATGCTACTAGTTGATTATGATTAAATATCAATTGTTGGTTGATTTTTTGATGATTCAATGAATGAATTGATGGAGTTATAGGTTTCAGTTTGATGTTCTTTTAGCTTAAATGTGTGGAGTGGGTCCAGTCTAAAAATATGATGGAAAGAGGCCTACAAGGTGTGTTTTGTGGAAGCTATTGGGTCCAGTATGAAAATTTGATGAAACATGGTCCATGGTGGTGCTGAGGGTCGAAGCCTTCAGTGAGGGGGTTGTAGCTCCCTTCCAGCGCTAGCTGGTAAATGAGATCAAGGGGTAGTAGCTCCCTTCCAGGAGTGGCTGGTATACGAGATCAGGGGGGTTGGAGCTCCCTTCGAGTAGTAGTTGGAGAACGAGAGAAGGTTGCAGCCTTCTGCAGGTGGGTGCCTGCGTGCTGGTATGAGTCTGCACCAATACAAGATTGTAAGCGGTTTTCTTTATAATAAATATTGAAGATAGAGACGACAATGACGGTGGTTTTCTCTCGAATTGGGTTTCCACCTTAAATACTGGTGTTCATGTGTGTTGCTTATATGTGATGGTTTATTCTGTTATTACTACACATGCTTACTACTTACTAAACATCTGAAGAATTAATGATGCAATGATATAAGTAAAGAATTAAAAGCATAATAAGATTTCTGGACATACACAAGTTTTCTTAAGGATATCCGCGTGTATACGCGAGTTGGGTTCAGTGACGTAGCGTATGGTTTTATAGAAAGAAAAAGTAAAAAGTTTTCAGTCAGCTGTAAATACTGATTCACCCCCCCTCTCAGTATTTTTCCCAACAATTTGATTCAGAGGAGGTCCTTCTGATAATCTTAGCCGCTAGAAGGAAGATCAAACAAGATGAGAAATCAAGATGGAACAGCGTCTATCAGGCCTCTGCTCTTCAACGGAAACAATTTACTATTCTGGAAAACAAGGATGAGATCCTATCTTCAGTCTTTGGGAGCAGCTGTATGGGCTATTGTTGAAGGAGGAAATCAATATCCAACTACAGTACCAACAGATCTAACAACAAGAAATAATTATGAAACAAATGCAAAGGCGGTCAATGCTCTATTGGGAAGTCTAACTCAATCAGAATTTGTCAAAGTCATGCAGCTGGATACAACAAAGGAAATATGGGACAAAATCATTCTAAGTTATGAAGGCGATGCAAAGGTAAAAAGTGCTAAACTCCAAACTCTCAGAATTCAATATGAGAATCTAAAAATGCATAATGAGGAGAGCATTGCCAATTTATTTTTACGTCTTGATGATATTGTAAATCGTATGAGAAATCTGGGAGAAACAATAACTGAATCTACTTTGGTTGAGAAAGTTTTAAATCACTAATGGAAAAATTTGAGTCAAAATTTTCTGCTCTTGAAGAAAAGGAGGATCTTCAAAATCTTACTGTGGTGCAACTTCATGGCATACTAACTGCATGTGAAATGAGAAGAGGAGGACCACGTAAAGTCAAAGAAGTCGTCTTTAGAGCTTCTACAAAAGGGAAAGAAGTGCAAGAGGTAGAAGGGTCAGGGTATATCTCAGAAGAAGTTGAAGTAAATTTTGTAAAGAAACTCCAACTTGGCACAGGACGGTTCAGAGGTAAGCTTCCTTTAAAATGTTTTGCTTGTGGAAGAGTTGGTCATTATGCTGCTAAGTGTCCTCATAAAGAAACACATGAAAAAGGGAAGGAAGTAGCAAGAAGGAATAAGAATCAATTTAGCACTAGAAAAAGTTACTATACTCATGAAGACAGTGATGGGTTATCTGACAGTGAGGAAGAATGTGAACAAGATCTTAGACTTCTCATGGCATTTGAAAAAGAATCTAGAGAAGAAAAAGATACTTTTATGGATGCTTTAGAGGACAATGATTTTCTTAATGAAATCAATCAACTCAAAATATGCTTAGAAGAAAGTAAAATATCCATAGAAACTCTGAAAAATCAGCTTGAAGAAAAGGAGAAACACAATGAGAAATTAGAATGTGAAATAGTAAGTCTAAGAAAAGAAATTGAAAAAGTGAAGACTTTGAATCTTAGATTTGCTAAAGGATCTGAAACCTTAGATGAGATTATCAAGGTACAACGTTCTCCTTTTATAAAGACAGGTCTTGGATATATTGGAGAATCTTCTCAGACTTCAGCACCAAATTATCTAAAAGCAGCTACAGCCAGTATACGACATTCTGCCACTTAGCAAGGGAATAAAGAATCTTCACAGGTAAAGCATGACCATCTCAATTCAAAGAACACTAACAAGAATACCTTTCAAAGAAACACCAACCAACAGGTAAATTCAAGTAGAAGATTTCATGATCGCAGAAATTTCTTCTTCAATGGACAATGTTTCTCATGTCACAATTTTGGTCATAAAGCTGTTCAATGTGTTGCATATAAAACCATCATGAAAAGAGAAGCAAGAAAGAAAAGGATTGATATTGGAACAAAGAAGAATACCTATAACAACTTTTCTCCTCTTCAAAATGAAGTTGAATGTGCTTATTGCAATAACTTTGGCCATGAAGAATCTGAATGTAGGAGCAAAGTCGAGCCAAAAGAGCATTTTCCTTCAAGCTCAAAAATATGGAAAAAGAAGGAATTATAGGTTGAAAATTGTGGCATATATTTATTTGTAGAAGGTGAAGAAAATCAATGGTACATTGATAGTGGATGCTCAAAACACATGACAGGTGACAAAAACAAACTTCTTGCATATAGTGCTCTAGAAAAAGAAAAGAATGTTACATTTGGAAATGATACTTCTGCTGTCATTAAGGTAAAAGGGTCTATTTTTCTAAAAGAAAAGGTGAAAACTAATAATGTCATGTATATGTATGGATTAAAGCATAATCTGTTAAGTGTAAGTCAAATGTGTGATCAAGGAACTGAAGTTGTATTTAGTTCAAAAGAATGTGTGGTACATGATCCTGATATAGGTAAAACAATTATAAAAGGAAACAAAACTCCAAGCAACCTGTATGTATTGAAGAACTGCAAAGAACGATGTTACTTAAGTAAATCTTCAGAAAACTAGCTATGGCATAGAAGGTTGGGGCATCTGAGCTTCTCTCAAATCAACAAATCAAGCAGACTTAAAGTTGTTCGTGATATTCCCAATATTACTCTACCTGAAAGTATCATATGAAAATCTTGCTAATTCGGTAAGCAAACCAGAGTGCAATTTAATGCCAAGGAAGGATCATCAAGTAAGCCTCTTGAACTCATTCATACTGACATATGTGGACCTATGAGGAAAAATTCACCACGTGGTGGACAATACTATATCTTTTTTATTGATGATTTCTCTAGAATGTGTTGGATTGGGTTGATTAAACACAAAGATGAAGCATTTGAGAAATTTCAGATCTTCGAAGCACTGGTTGAAAATGAATTAGATCTAAAAATCAAGTGTCTTAGATCTGATCGAGGAGGAGAATATACATTAGATGAATTCCTTGAATTTTTTTGAACAACATGGCATAAAAAGACAGTTTTATGTAGATGGCACTCCACAACAAAATGGCCTAGCAGAAAGAATGAATAGAACAGTTCAACAAATGGCTAGAGCTATGCTTGATGATTCCGGAACACCTAACACATTTTAGGGAGAAGCAGCACATACAGTGGTAAATATTCTTAACAAGGCACATGTTCATGTAAATAGTGATAAAACTCCATATGAACTCTGGTATGGTAATCCTCCCACTGTGAAGCATTTTAGAGTGTTTGGAAGCAAATGCTTTATCAAAAATAATGATGAAAAACTTGGCAAGTTTGAACCCAGAGCAGATGAAGGAATACTTCTTGGTTACTCCTCTAGGAGTAGAGCATATAAATGTTACAATAAAAGACTTCGGAATATTGTTGAATGTATTGATGTTGTTATTGATGAGTCTCCTGCAACTCCAAAAGAAGAAAAACAAACAACAGATGAAGACGATGGTGACATATATCCTTCTACATCAAATAGAAATGATATAGATAGTGAACCCAATGAAGAACCCAAAGATGATTTATATGAAAAAGCTCCATCCAGATATGTTCAAAAGAATCATCCAAAATCTCAAATTTTGGGAGAAAAGGGATCAGGTGTACAAACAAGAAGGACTCTTGTGGGAACTTCTCGCTATCTGGAATTTCTATCCATGATTGAACCACACAATGTAAATCAAGCTAGCAAAGATTAATGTTGGATTCAAGCCATGAATGAATATATTGATCGAATTGAAATGAATCACACTTGGGAATTAGTACCAAGACCTCATGACAAAAATGTCATTGGAACTAAATGGATATTCAAAAACAAGTTAAATGAGAATGGGGATGTTATAAGAAATAAAGCTAGACTTGTTTGCAAGGGGTATGCTCAACAAGAAGGTATAGACTTCGAAGAAACTTTTGCTCCTGTAGCTAGACTTGAAGCCATAAGAATTTTTCTTGCTTTTTCAAGCTTCCAACAAATCAAAGTTTATCAAATGGATGTTAAATCTGCTTTTCTCAATGGTGATCTAGAAGAAGAAGTTTCTATAGAACAACCGTAAGGATTGATTTTGGGAAATGATGAAAAACTTGTTTGTAGACTTAAAAAGGCTCTATATGGTCTCAAAAAAGCTCCAAGGGCATGGTACTATTATCTTGGCAAATATGTTCATCAACAAGAATTTTCAAAGGGGTCTGGTGATAGCAACTTATACACAAAAATTGAAAATGATAAAATATTGATTGTGGTTGTATATGTTGATGATATCATTTTTGGAAGTAATGAAGAGTCTATGAGTCAAAAATTTGCTTCTGTTATGCAGCAAGAATTTGAAATGTCTTTACTTGGGGAACTAACATTCTTTCTTGGCTTGCAAGTGCAACAAGCAACATATGGCATATTATTATCACAAGAAAAATATCTTAAGCAAATTCTGAAGAAGCATGGCATGGAAGAGTGCAAACCTGTAAGTACACCAATGATAACCAGATGTAATCTCAGTTCTCATGATGATTCTCCCACAGTGAATCAACCAGAAAACATATCTATGATAGGAAGTCTACTTTATCTCACTGGGACTAGACTATACATTATGCATGCAGTTGGGATTGTTGGATGATTCCAAGCTAATCCAAAAGAGTCTCACCTTCAAGCTATCAAAATAATATTCAAATATCTACAAGGAACTCAAGACTTTGGTCTATGGTATCCAAAGAATGGTGATATCACTCTTCATGCTTACACTGATGCAGATTGGGCTGGAAATGTTGATGATCGGAAAATCACTAGTGGTGGTGCATTCTATATGGGGCCCCGGTTCGTATCTTGGTTCAGCAAGAAGCAAATCTCTATTGCCTTACCTACAGCAGAAGAAAAATATGTGGCTGCCGCATCATGTTGCACTCAACTTCTTTGGATGATGTAAACCTTACAAGATATTCAAATCAAATTTTCACCTCCTATCTCCATTATGTGTGATAATACAAGTGCCATCAATATCTCAAAGAATCCTGTTATGCATTCCAAGACCAAGCACATTCCCATCAAGTATCACTTCTTACGTGAACAAGTGCTTGAACAAAAGGTGAAGTTGGAGTATGTTCCCTCCAAAGAACAAGTTGTTGATATATTTACCAAACCTTTACCTAGGGAAGCATTCGAATATCTCAGACAGAAGCTGGGAGTAGTATCTGCCATGTAGAAGATCAGATCTACTTAAATACAGAAGATTAACTTGGATACGCATATTTCCTTGAGGACAGTCATGTATATACATGCGTTTATACATAGAAAACCGCATATGGGTGTTTGCTGACAAAAAAATTTTTGGGTCAGCATTCTTTAGCACAGCTGTGGTGCTGTTGGGTATCTCTGGTGATGTTTCAGCTCTCATATTTCTGTTTCATTCTCTGATATTTGATGAAGATGCCTTGATGATTTGCTGTTGAAAGTGTTCAGGATGCACAAGCTAAGGGGGAGCTTTGGTCATATGGAAAGGATGCATTGTTGGCATTCTAATTATTTGATGTGGTCTGATCTCATGCTTGAGATTCTTTGGTCTTGATTGTATAAGTTATTTCTATAATTTGATGAAAAGGTCATGTTAAGACCTATGATGTAAAATTGTAATATTCAGTCATGTAAGGACTTGTTCAAATTTGTAAACCCACTTGGTTGGGTAGTTGAGTCAAATATGTAAATCCACTTGGTTGGATCATTGATGTAAGTATGAGTCCCTGGTGATAGGATGAGTTATAGAGTCATGTACTTCATTGAAAAATATGTTTTGAAAATTCAGCATAAACTCAAGGGGAGTATGATACCTTCAGTGCACATCAGATCTACAAAGCTCATCCTTATACAAGGGAAGAAAAACCTTGTGTTGGTTTTGATCTGCCCTTTGCCCTTGATGTGAAAGGGGGAGAGTATTATGCATTATGGTGTTTGAATAATGGTGATGTCTGTATCAAACATCATCATGGTTGCCATCAAGTCCAAAGGGGGAGATTGTTGGCAATATGATGCAATGTGTTGTCCTTTATGGCAACCTACTTGACGAAGTTGTCCTTGATGGAAACTGACTTGGTGAGTTGTCTTTGGATATCAACCTATTTGTTAATGATGTAAATCTGATGTATCTACAGAGCAGTTCAGAATTAAAAAAGAAATAAATTCCAGTAAGTGCCAGAGTAATGATGAATAACATATGTCACAAAGCATACACGGGTTTGTAAAGGAAAAGTAGCATATGTGTGCATAAAATTATGTACCAAGTAGCGTATGCCTATTTGCGCTCTAAATTTATAAAACCAGGGGACATGACCATGGTATTGGCCCAAAATATTGAGAGCTGGATTATCTATTTGATCCCATCCAGGAATACCATCAGCGGTTAAGTGGTTTTGACTCATGGTATTGATGAAGGCTAAAACTATATAAGGAGAAGAGGATCATAGTGCAAGGTGTGCATGTGTCTGGGTATTAAATGCATAATTCTCTCTAAAGTATATCTACATGGAATGGGTTGCATTTTATTAATAGATTTGAATTAATAATGCACCTATGAATAAAATTATGGATCGGGATCTCTAGACCTATATCTTCTATATCTCTTTATTGAATGTTTAGATCTGAGATGTGGCGAATGTTTTTTGAAGTGAAGGGTAAGATCTGGGCTGTTTATCTGTTCTGAAGAGTTGCGCAACCCTACAATATTTTCAGATCTATATGCAGGTTCGTCACAGCGGAAGCGCGTATATACGTAGGTTAGTTTTAGCAAAAGCACGTATGGAATCTAAGGTCAGTCCTAAAATAGTTGCAGATACATACGCAATTTTTTCTCTATGAAAGCACGTATATACACGGGTTCAGTGAAGTAAAAGCACGTATCGAATGTAGGTTTTGTTGAAGTGTGCAAAAGGAAATCTCTGATCTGTTTTGTTGTATTACTGTTGTCTGTCAAGATGTCTTCATACAGATCTGAGTTGTTTTAATACTGATTATGATGCTAGTTGATTATGATTAAAGATCAGTTGTTGGTTGATTGGTTGATGATTCAATGAATGAATTGATGGAGTTATAAGTTTCAGTTTGATGTTCTTTGAGCTTAAATGTGTGGAGTGGGTCGAGTCTAAAAATCTGATGAAAAGAGGCCTACAAGGTGTGTTGTGTGGAAGTTGTTGGGTCTAATATGAAAATTAGATGAAACGTGGTCCATGGTGGTGTTGAGGGTTGAAGCCTTCAGTGAGGGGGTTTCATCTCCCTTCCAGTGCTAGCTGGTAAATGAGATCAAGGGGTAGTAGCTCCCTTCTGGGAGTGGCTGGTATAGGAGATTAGGGGGGTTGGATCTCCCTTCCAGTAGTAGCTGGAGAACAAGAGAAGGTTGCAGCCTTCTGCAGGTGGGTGCCTGCGTGTTGGTATGAGTCTGCGCCTGTACAAGATTGTAAGCAGTTTTCTTTATAATAAATATTGAAGACAGAGATGACAACAGTGTTGGTTTTCTCAGGAATTGGGTTTCCACCTTAAATACTGGTGTTCATGTGTGTTGCTTACGTGTGATGGTTTATTCTGTTATTACTGCACATGCTTACTGCTTACTAAACATCTGATGAATGAATGATGCAATGATCTAAGTAAAGAATTAAAAGCATAATAAGATTTGTGGACATACACAAGTTTTCTTAAGGTTGTCCGCGTGTATACGTGAGTTGGGTTCAGTAACGTAGCGTATGGTTTTATAGAAAGAAAAAATAAAAAAAATTCAGTAAGCTCTAAATAATGATTCACCCCCCCCCCCCCCCCCTCTTAGTATTTTTCCCAACAATTGGTATCAGAGGAGGTCCTTCTGAAAAGCTTAGCTGCTAGAAGGAAGATCAAACAAGATGAGAAATCAAGATGGAACAACATCTATCAAGCCTCCGCTCTTCAACTGAAACAATTTAATCTTCTGGAAAACAAGGATGAGATCCTATCTTCAGTCTCTGGGAGCAGATGTATGGGCTATTGTTGAAGGAGGATATCAATATCCAGCCGCAGTACCAACAGATCCAACAATAATAAATAATTAAGAAACAAATGCAAAGGTGGTCAGTGCTCTATTGTGAAGTCTATCTGAATCAGAATTTGTCGAAGTCATGTAGCTGGATACAGCAAAGGCAATATGGGACAAAATCATTCTAAGTTATGAAGGTGATGCAAAGGTAAAAAGTTCTAAACTCCAAACTCTCAGAATTCAATATGAGAATCTAAAAATGCATAATGAGGAGAGCATTGCCAATTTATTTTTATGTCTTGATGATATTGTAAATCGTATGAGAAATCTGGGAGAAACAATAACCGAATCTACTTTGGTTGAGAAAGTTTGAAGATCACTAACGGCAAAATTTGAGTCAAAAGTTTCTGCTCTTGAAGAAAAGCAGGATCTTCAAAATCTTACTGTGGTGAAACTTCATGGCATACTAATTGCATGTGAAATGAGAAGAGGAAGACCATCTGAAGTCAAAGAAGTCATATTTAGAGCTTCTACAAAAGGGAAAGAAGTACAAGAGATAGAAGGATCAAGGTATATCTCAGAAGAAGATGAAGTAAATTTTGTAAAGAAACTCCAACTTGGCACAGGATGGTTAAGAGGTAAGCTTCCTTTCAAATTTTTTTCTTGTGGAAGAGTTGGTCATTATGCTACTAAGTGTCCTCATAAAGAAACACATGAAAAAGGGAAGGAGGTAGCAAGAAGGAATAAGAATCGGTTTAGCACTAGAAAAAGTTACTATACTCATGAAGACAGTGATGGGTTATCTGACAGTGAGGAAGAATGTGAACAAGATCTTAGAATTCTCATGTCATTTGAAAAAGAATCTAGAGAAGAAAAAGATACTTTTATGGATGCTTTAGAGGATAATGATTTTCTTAATTAAATTAATCAACTCAAAATATGCTTAGAAGAAAGTAAAATATCCATAGAAACTCTGAAAAATCAGCTTGAAGAAAAGGTGAAACACAATGATAAATTAGAATGTGAAATAGTAAGTCTAAGAAAAGAAATTGAGAAAGTAAAGACTTTGAATCTTAGATTTGCTAAAGGATCTGAAACTTTAGATGAGATTATCAAGGTACAATGTTCTCCTTTTATAAAGACAAGTCTTGGATATATCAGAGAATCTTCTCAGACTTCAACACCAAATTATCTAAAAGCAGCTATAGCCAGTATACAACATTCTGCCACTCAGCAAGGGAATAAGGAATCTTCATAGGTAAAGCATGACCATCTCAATTAAAAGAACACTAAGAATACCTTTCAAAGAAACACCAACCAACAGGTAAATTCAAGTAGAAGATTTCATGATCACAGAAAGTTCTTCTTCAATGGACAATGTTTCTCATGTCACAATTTTGGTCATAAAGCTGTTCAATGTGTTGCATATAAAACCATCATGACAAGAGAAGCAAGAAAGAAAAGGATTGATATTGGTTCAAAGAAGAATACCTATAACAACTTTTCTCCTCTTCAAAATGATGTTGAATGTGCTTATTGCAATAACTTTGGCCATGAAGAATCTGAATGTAGGAGCAAAGTCCAGCCAAAAGAGCATTTTCCTTCAAGCTCCAAAATGTGGAAAAAGAAGGAATTACAGGTTGAAAATTGTGGCATAGCTTTATTTGCAGAAGGTGAAGAAAATCAATGGTACATTGATAGTGGATGCTCAAAGCACATGACAGGTGACAAAAACAAACTTCTTGCATATAGTGCTCTAGCAAAAGAAAAGAATGTTACATTTGGAAATGATACTCTTGTTGTCATTAAGGAAAAAGGGTCTGTTTTTCTAAAAGAAAAGGTGAAAACTAATAATGTCATGTATTTGGATGGATTAAAGCATAATCTGTTAAGTGTATGTCAAATGTGTGTTCAAGGAACTAAAGTTGTATTTAGTTCAAAAGAATGTGTGGTAGGTGATCTTGATATAGGTAAAACAATTATAAAAGGAATCAGAACTCCAAGCAACCTGTATGTATTGAAGAACTCCAAAGAACAATGTTACTTAAGTAAATTTTCATAAAACTGGCTATGGCATAGAAGTTTGGGGCATCTGAGCTTCTCTCAAATCAACAAATCAAGCAAACTTAAAGTTGTTCGTGATCTTCCCAATATTACTTTACCTGAAAGTATCATATGCAAATCTTGCCAATTCAGTAAGAAAACCAAAGTGCAATTTAATGCCAAGGAAGGATCATCAAGTAAGCCTCTTGAACTCATTCATACTGACATATGTGGACCTATGAGGAAAAATTCACCACGTGGTGAACAATACTATATCTTATTTATTGATGATTTCCCTAGAATGTGTTGGATTGGGTTGATTAAACACAAAGGTGAAGCATTTGAGAAATTTTAGATCTTCAAAGCAATGGTTGAAAATGAATTAGATCTAAAAATCAAGTGTCTTAGATCTGATTGAGGAGGAGAATATACATCAGATGAATTCCTTGAATTTTGTGAACAACATGGCATAGAAAGATATTTTTGTGTAGCTGGCACTCCAAAAAAAAATGGCGTAGCAGAAAGAATGAATAGAAAATTTCAACAAATGGCTAGAGCTATGCTTGGTGATTCCAGAACACCTGACACATTTTGGGGAGACGCAGCACATATAGTGGTAAATATTCTTAACAAGGCACATGTTCGTGTAAATAGTGGTAAAACTCCATATGAACTCTGGTATGGTAATCCTTCCACTGTGAAGCATTTTAGATTTTTTGGAAGAAAATGCTTTATCAAAAATAATGATGAAAAACTTGGCAAGTTTGAACCCAGAGCAGATGAAGGAATACTTCTTGGTTACTCCTCTAGGAGTAGAGCATATAAATGTTACAATAAAAGACTTCGAAAGATTGTTGAATGTATTGATGTTGTTATTGATGAGTCTCTTGCATCTCCAAAAGAAGAAAAACAAACAACAGATGAAGACGATGGTGACATATATCCTTCTACATCAATTAGAAATGATATAGACAGTGAACCCAATGAAGAACCCGAAGATGATTTATCTGAAAATGCTCCATCCAGATATGTTCAAAAGAATCATCCAGAATCTCAAATTTTGGGAGAAAAGGGATCAGGTGTACAAACAAGAAGGACTCTTGTGGGATCTTCTAGCTATCTAGAATTTCTATCCACTATTGAACCACACAATGTCAATCAAGGTAGCAAAGATGAATGTTGGATTCAAGCCATGAATGAAGAGCTTGATCAAATTGAAAAGAATCACACTTGGGAATTAGTACCAAGACCTCATGACAAAAATGTCATTGGAACTAAATGGATATTCAAAAAAAAGTTAAATGAGAATGGGGATGTTATAAGAAATAAAGCTAGACTTATTTGCAAGGGGTATGCTCAATAAGAAGGTTTTAGAATTTGAAGAAACTTTTGCTCTTGTGGCTAGACTTGAAGCCATAAGAATGTTTCTTGCTTTTTCAAGCTTCCAACAAATCAAAGTTTATCAAATGGATGTTAAATCTGATTTTCTCAATGGTGATCTAGAAGAAGAAGTTTATATAGAACAACCAGAAGGATTCATTTTGGGAAAAGATGAAAAACTTGTTTGTAGACTTAAAAAGGCTCTATATGGTCTCAAACAAGCTCCAAGGGCATGGTACTATCGTCTTGACAAATATCTTCATCAACAAGGATTTTCAAAGGGGTCTGCTGATAGCAACTTATACACAAAAACTAAAAATGATAAACTATTGATTGTGGTTGTATATGTTGATGATATCATTTTTGGAAGTAATGAAGAGTCTATGAGTCAAAAAATTGCTTCTGTTATGCATCAAGAATTTGAAATGTCTTTACTTGGGGAACTAACTTTATTTCTTAGCTTGCAAGTGCAACAAGCAACAGATGGCATATTATTATTACAAGCAAAATATCTTAAGCAAATTCTGAAGAAGTATGGCATGGAAGAGTGCAAACCTGTAAGTACACCAACGATAACCGGATGTAATCTTAGTTCTCATGATGATTCTCCCATGGTGAATCAACCAGAATATAGATCTATGATAGGAAGTCTACTTTATCTCACTGGGACTAGACCAAACATTATGCATGCAGTTGGGATTGTTGGATGATTCCAAGCTAATCCAAAAGAGTCTCACCTTCAGGCTATCAAAAGAATATTCAAATATCTACAAGGAACTCAAGACTTTGGACTATGGTATCCAAAGAATGCTGATCTCACTCTTCATGCTTACACTGATGCAGATTGGGCTGGAAATGTTGATGATCAGAAAAGCACTAGTGGTGGTGCATTCTATGTGGGGCCTCGGTTAGTATCTTGGTTCAGCAAGAAGCAAAGCTCTATTGCCTTATCCACAACAGAAGCAGAATATGTGGCTGTCGCATCATGTTGCACTCAACTTCTTTGGATGATGCAAACCTTACAAGACATTCAAATCAAATTTTCACCTCCTATCTCCATTATGTGTGATAATACAAGTGCTATCAATATCTCAAAGAATCCTGTTATGCATTCCAAGACCAAGCAAATTCCCATCAAGTATCACTTCTTACATGAACAAGTGCTTGAACAAAAGGTGAAGTTGGAGCATGTTCCCTCCAAAGAACAGGTTCCTGATATATTTACCAAACCTTTACCCAAGGAAGCGTTTGAATATCTCAGAGAGAAGCTGGGAGTAGTCTCTGCCATGTAGAAGATCAGATCTACTTAAATACATAAGATTAACTTGGATATGTGGATTTCGTGGAGGACAGTCGCGTATATACGCGCGTTTATACATAGAAGACCGCGTATGGGTGTTTGCTGACATTTTTTTTTTTTTTCAACATTCTTTAACACATCTGTGGTGCTGTTGGGTATCTCTCGTAATGTTTCAGCTCTCATATTTCTGTTTCATTCTTTGATATTTGATGAAGATGCCTTGATGATTTGCTGTTGAAAGTGTTCAGGATGCACAAGCTGAGGGGGAGATTTGGTCATATGGAAAGGATGCATTGTTGGCATTCTAATTATTTGGTGTCGTCTGATCTCATGCTTGAGATTCTATGGTCTTGATTGTATAAGTTATTTATATAATTTGATGAAAAGGTCATGTTAAGACCTATGATGTAAAATTGTAATATTCAATCATGTAAGGACTTGTTCAAATTTGTAAACCCACTTGGTTGGGTAGTTGAGTCAAATATGTAAATCCACTTGGTTGGATCATTGATGTAAGTATGAGTCATTGGTTATAGGATGAGTTATAGAGTCATGTACTTCATTGAAAAATATGTTTTGAAAATTCAGCATAAACTCAGGGGGAGCATGATACCTTCAGTGCACATCAGATCTACAGAGCTCATCCTTATACAAGGGAAGAAAAACCTTGTGTTGGTTTTGATCCGCCATTTTCCCTTGATGTCAAAGGGGGAGAGTATTATGTACTATGGTGTTTGAACAATGGTGATGTTAGTATCAAACATCATCATGGTTGCCATCAAGTCCAAAGGGGGAGATTGTTGGAAATATGATACAATGTGTTGTCCTTGATGGAAACCTACTTGATGAAGTTGTCCTTGATGGAAACTGACTTGATGAGTTGTCTTTGGATAGAAACCTATTTGTTAATGATGTAAATTTGATGTATCTACAGAGCAGTTTAGAAGTAACAAAGAAAGAAATTCCAGTAAGTGCTAGAGTAATGATGAATAAGATATGTCACAAAGCATACGCGGGTTTGTAAAGGCAAAGTAGCGTATGTACGTGTAAAAGTACGTACCAAGTAGTGTATGTCTATTTGCGCTCTAAATTTATAAAACCAAGGGACATGACCATGGTATTGGCCCACAGTATTGAGCGCTAGATTATCTATTTGATCCCATCTAGGAATACCATCAGTAGTTAAGTGGTTTTGACTCATGGTATTGATAAAGGCTAAAACTATATAAGGAGAAGAGGATCATAGTGCAAGGTGTGCATGTGTCTGGGTATTGAATGCATACTTCACTCTGAAGTATATCTACATGGAATGGGTTTCAGTTTATTGATAGATTTGAATTAATAATGCACCTATGAATAAAATGATGGATCAGGATCTCTAGACCTATATCTTCTAGATCTGTTTATGGAATGTTTAGATCTCAGATGTGGTGAATGCTTTTTGAATTGAAGGGTAAGATTTTGGCTGTTTATCTATTCTAAAGAGTTACGCAGCCTTGCAATATTTGCAGATCTATACATAGTTTCTTCGCAGCGAAAGTGCGTATATATGTGGGTTAGTTTCAGCAAAAGCGCATATGGAATCTAAGGTCAGTCCTGAAATATTTGCAGATATATACGCAGGCTTGTCTCTATGAATGTGCGTGTATACGCGGGTTCAGTGAAGTAAAAGCGCGTATGGAATGTAGGTTTTGTTGAAGTGTATAAAAGGAAATCTCTGATCTATTTTGATGTATTACTGTTGTCTGTCAACATGTCTTCATACAGATCTGATTTGTTTGAATATTGATTATGCTGCTAATTGATTATGATTAAATATTAGTTGTTGGTTGATTGGTTGATGATTCAATGAATGAATTGATGGAGTTATAAGTTTCAGTTTGATGTTCTTTGAGCTTAAATGTGTGGAGTGGGTCGAGTCTAAAAATCTGATGAAAATAGGCCTACAAGGTGTGCTTTGCGGAAGCTGTTGGGTCCAGTATGAAAATTTGATGAAACGTGGTCCATGGTGGTGCTGAGGGTAGAAGCCTCCAGTGAGGGGGTTGCAGCTCCCTTTCAGTGCTAGCTGGTAAACAAGAACAGGGGGTAGTAGCTCGCTTCCAGGAGTGGCTGGTATACGAGATTAGGGGGGTTGGAGCTCCCTTCTAGTAGTAGCTAGAGAATGAGAGAAGGTTGCAGCCTTCTGCAGGTGGGTGCCTACGTGCTAGTATGAGTCTATGCCAGTACAAGATTGTAAGCAGTTTTCTTTATAATAAATATTGAAGGCAGAGACGACATCAGCGGTGGTTTTCTCTCGTATTGGGTTTCCACCTTAAATACTGGTGTTCATGTGTGTTGCTTATGTGTGATGGTTTATTCTGTTATTACTGAACATGCTTACTGCTTACTAAACATCTGATGATTGAATGGTGCAATGATCTAAGCAAATAATTAAAAGCATAACAATATCTCTAGACATATGCAAGTTTTCTTAAGGATATCCGCGTGTATACGCTTGTTGGGTTCAGTAACGTAGCGTATGGTTTTATAGAAAGAAAAAGTAAAAATGTTTTCAGTCAGCTCTAAATACTGATTCAGCCCCCCTCTTAGTATTTTTCCCAACAATTGGTATCAGAGGAGGTCCTTTTGAAAATCTTAGCCGCTAGAAGGAAAATCAAACAAGATGAGCAGTCAAGATGGAACAACATCTATCAGGCCTCCGCTCTTCAACGGAAACAATTTAATATTCTGGAAAACAAGGATGAGATCCTATATTCAGTCTCTGGGAGCAGATGTATGGGCTATTTTTGAAGGAGGATATCAATATCCAGCAGTACCAACAGATCCAACGGCAAGAAAGAATTATGAAACAAATGCAAAGGCAGTCAATGCTCTATTGGGAAGTATAACTGAATAAGGATTTGTCAAAGTCATGCAGTTGGATATACCAAAGGCAATATGGGACAAAATAATTCTAAGTTATGAAGGTGATGCAAAGGTAAAAAGTGCTAAACTCCAAACTCTCAGAATTCAATATGAGAATATAAAAATTCATAATGAGGAGAGCATTGCCAATATCTTTTTACGTCTTGATGATATTGTAAATCGTATGAGAAATCTGGGAGAAACAATAACCGAATCTACTTTGGTTAAGAAATTTTTAAGATCACTAATGGAAAAATTTGAGTCAAAAGTTTCTGCTCTTCAAGAAAAGCCAAATCTTCAAAATATTACTGTGGTGCAACTTCATGGCATACTAACTTCATGTGAAATGAGAAGAGGAGGACCATATGAAGTCAAAGAATCCATCTTTAGAGCCTGTACAAAAGGGAAAGAAGTATAAGAGCCAGAAGGATTAGGGTATATCTCAGAAGAAGATGAAGTAAACTTTTTAAAGAAACTCCAAATTGGCACAGGACAGTTCAGAGGTAAGCTTCCTTTCAAATTTTTTTCTTGTGGAAGAGTTGGTCATTATGCTGCTAAGTGTCCTCATAAAGAAACACATGAAAAAGGGAAGGAAGTAGCAAGAAGGAATAAGAATCGGTTTAGCACTAAAAAAAGTTACTATACTCATGAAGACTGTGATGGATTATCTGAAAGTGAGTAACAATGTGAACAAGATCTTAGACTTCTCATGGCATTTGAAAAAGAATCTAGAGAAGAAAAATAAACTTTTATGGATTCTTTAGACGACAATTATTTTCTTAATGAAATCAATCAACTCAAAATATGCTTAGAAGAAAGTAAAATATCCATAGAAACTCTAAAAAATCAGCTTGAAGAAAAGGTGAAACACAATGAGAAATTAGAATGTGAAATAGTATGTCTAAGAAAAGAAATTGAGAAAGTAAAGACTTTGAATCTTATATTTGCTAAAGGATCTAAAACCTTAGATGAGATTATCAAGGTACAACGTTCTCCTTTTATAAAGATAGGTCTTGGATATATCGGAGAATCTTCTCAGACTTCAGCACCAAATGATCTAAAAGCAGCTATAGCCAGTATACAACATTCCGCCACTCAGCAAGGGAATAAAGAATCTTCGCAGGTAAAGCATGACCATCTCAATTCAAAGAACACTAACAAGAATACCTTTCAAAGAAACAACAACCAACAGGTAAATTCAAGTAGAAGATTTCATGATCGCAGAAATTTCTTCCTCAATGGAAAATGTTTCTCATGTCACAATTTTGGTCATAAAGTTGTTCAATGTGTTGCATATAAAACCATCATGACAAGAAAAGCAAGAAAGAAAAGGATTTATATTTTAACAAAGAAGAATACCTATAATAACTTTTCTCCCTTCAAAATTAAGTTGAATGTGCTTATTGCAATAACTTTGGCCATGAAGAATTTGAATGCAGGAGTAAAGTCCTGCCAAAAGAGAATTTTCCTTCAAGCTGCAAAATGTGGAAAAATAAGGAATTACAGGTTCAAAATTGTGGAATAGCTTTATTTGCAGAAGGTGAAAAAAATAAATGGTACATTGATAGTGGATGCTCAAAACACATGACAGGTGAAAAAAACAAACTTCTTGCATATAGTGCTCTAGCAAAAGAAAAGAATGTTACATTTGGAAATGATAATCCTACTGTCATTAAGGGAAAAGGGTCTTTTTTTTATAAAATAAAAGGTGAAAACTAATAATGTCATGTATGTGGATGGATTAGAGCATAATCTGTTAAGTGTAAGTCAAATGTGTGATCAATGAACTGAAGTTGTCTTTAGTTCAAAAGAATGTGTGGTACGTGATCCTGATATAGGTAAAACAATTATAAAAGGAAAGAAAACTCCAAGCAACCTGTATGTATTGAAGAACTGCAAAGAACGATGTTACTTAAGTAAATCTTCAGAAAAATAGCTATGGCATAGAAGGTTGGGGCATCTGAGCTTCTCTCAAATCCACAAATCAAGTAGACTTAAAGTTGTTCGTGATCTTCCCAATATTACTCTACCTGAAAGTATCATATGAAAATCTTGTCAATTCGGTAAGCAAACTAGAGTGAAATTTAATTCCAAGGAAGAATCATCAAGTAAGCCTCTTGAACTCATTCATACTGACATATGTGGACCTATGAGGAAAAATTCACCACGTGGTGAGCAATACTATATCTTATTTATTGATGATTTCTCTAGAATGTGTTGGATTGGGTTGATTAAACACAAAGATGAAGCATTTGAGAAATTTCAGATCTTCAAAGCACTGGTTGAAAATGAATTAGATCTAAAAATAATGTGTCTTAGATTTGATTGAGGAGGAGAATATACATCAGATGAATTCCTTGAATTTTGTGAACAACATGGCATAAAAAGATAGTTTTCTGTAGCTGTCACTCCACAACAAAATGGCGTAGCAGAAAGAATGAATAGAATAGTTCAACAAATGGCTAGAGCTATGCTTGATGATTCCGGAACACCTGACACATTTTTGGGAGAAGTAGCACATACAGTGGTAAATATTATTAACAAGGCACATGTTCGTGTAAATAGTGATAAAACTCCATATGAACTCTGGTATGGTAATCCTCCCACTGTGAAGCATTTTAGAGTTTTTGGAAGCAAATGCTTTATCAAAAATAATGATGAAAAACTTGGCAAGTTTGAACCCAGAGCAGATGAAGGAATACTTCTTGGTTACTCCTCTAGGAGTGGAGCATATAAATGTTACAATAAAAGACTTCGAAAGATTGTTGAATGTATTGATGTTGTTATTGATGAGTCTCCTGCAGCTCCAAAAGAAGAAAAACAAACAACAGATGAAGACGATGGTGACATATATCCTTCTACATCAAATAGAAATGATATAGACAGTGAACCCAATGAAGAACTCGAAGATGATTTATCTGAAAAAGCTCCATCCAGATATGTTCAAAAGAATCATCCAGAATCTCAAATTTTGGGAGAAAAGGGATCAGGTGTACAAACAATAAGGACTCTTGTGGGATCTTCTAGCTATCTGGCATTTCTATCCACTATTGAACCACACAATGTCAATCAAGCTAGCAAAGATGAATGTTGGATTCAACCCATGAATGAAGAGCTTGATCAAATTGAAAACACTTGGGAATTAGTACCAAGACCTCATGACAAAAATGTCATTGGAACTAAATGGATATTCAAAAACAAGTTAAATGAGAATGGGGATGTTATAAGAAATAAAGCTAGACTTGTTTTCAAGGGGTATGCTCAACAAGAAGGTATAGACTTTGAAGAAAATTTTGCTCCTGTAGCTAGACTTGAAGCCATAAGAATGTTTCTTTCTTTTTCAAGCTTCCAACAAATCAAAGTTTATCAAATGGATGTTAAATCTGCTTTTCTTAATGGTGATCTAGAAGAAGAAGTTTATATAGAACAACCAGAATGATTCATTTTGGGAAATGATGAAAAACTTGTTTGTAGACATAAAACGGCTCTATATGGTCTCAAACAAGCTCCAAGGGCATGGTACTATCATCTTGACAAATATCTTCATCAACAAGGATTTTCAAAGGGGTTTGTTGATAGCAACTTATACACAAAAACTGAAAATGATAAACTATTGATTGTGGTTGTATATGTTGATGATATCATTTTTGGAAGTAATGAAGAGTCTATGAGTCAGAAATTTGCTTCGGTTATGCAACAAGAATTTGAAATGTCTTTACTTGGGGAACTAACATTCTTTCTTGGCTTGCAAGTGCAAAAAGCAACAGATGGCATATTCTTATCACAAGCAAAATATCTTAAGCAAATTCTGAAGAGGTATGGCATGGAAGAGTGCAAACCTGTAAGTACACCAATGATAACCGGATGTAATCTTAGTTCTCATTATGATTCTCCCACGGTGAATCAACCAGAATACAGATCTATGATAGGAAGTCTACTTTATCTCACTGGGACTAGACCAGACATTATGCATGCAGTTGGGATTGTTGGACGATTCCAAGCTAATCCAAAAGAGTCTCACCTTCAAGCTGTCAAAAGAATATTCAAATATATACAAGGAACTCAAGACTTTGGACTATGGTATCCAAAGAATGCTGATCTTACTCTTCATGCTTACACTGATGCAGATTGGGCTGGAAATGTTGATGATCAGAAAAGCACTAGTGGTGGTGCATTCTATATGGGGCCCCGGTTAGTATCCTGGTTCAGCAAGAAGCAAAAATCTATTGCCTTATCTACAGCAGAAGCAGAATATGTGGCTGCCGCATCATGTTGCACTCAACTTCTTTGGATGATGCAAACCTTACAAGACATTCAAATAAAATGTTCACCTCCTATCTCCATTATGTGTGATAATACAAGTGCCATTAGTATCTCAAAGAATCCTGTTATGCATTCCAAGACCAAGCACATTCCCATCAAGTATCACTTCTTACGTGAACAAGTGCTTGAACAAAAGGTGAAGTTGGAGTATGTTCCCTTCAAAGAACAAGTTGCTGATATATTTACCAAACCTTTACCTAGGGAAGCATTCGAATATCTCAGATAGATGCTAGGAGTAGTCTCTGCCATGCAGAAGATCAGATCTACTTTAATACAAAAGATTAATTTGGGTACGCGGATTTCCTGGAGGACAGTCGCATATATACGTGCGTTTATACATAGAAAACCACGTATGGGTGTTTGCTGACAAAAAAAATTTTGGGTTATCATTCTTCACCATAGTTGTGGTGTTGTTGGGTAGCTCTAGTGATGTTTCATCTCTCATATTTTTGTTTCATTCTATGATATTTGATGAATATGCGTTGATGATTTGCTGTTGAAAGTGTTCAGGATGTACAAGCTAAGGGGGAGCTTTGGTTATATGGAAAGGATGCATTGTTGGCATTCTAATTATTTGTTGTGGTCTGATCTCATGCTTGAGATTCTTCGGTCTTGATTGTATAATTTATTTCTATAATTTGATGAAAAGGTCATGTTAAGACCTATGATGTAAAATTGTAATATTCAGTCATGTAAGGACTTGTTCAAATTTGAAAACCCACTTGGTTGGGTAGTTGAGTCAAATAGGTAAATCCACTTCGTTGGATCATTGATGTAAGTATGAGTCCTTGGTGATAGGATGAGTTATAGAGTCATGTACTTCATTGAAAAATATGTTTTGAAAATTCAGCATAAACTCAGGGGGAGCATGATACCTTCAGTGCACATCAGATCTACAGAGCTCATCCTTATACAAGGGAATAAAAACCTTGTGTTGGTTTTGATCCGCCCTTTTCCCTTGATGTCAAAGGGGGAGAGTATTATGTATTATGGTGTTTGAATAATGGTGATGTCAGTATCAAACACCATCATGGTTGCCATCAAGTCCAAAGGGGGAGATTGTTGGCAATATGATGCAATGTGTTGTCCTTGATGGCAACCTACTTGATGAAGTTGTCCTTGATGGAAACTGACTTGATGAGTTGTCTTTGGATAACAACCTATTTGTTAAAGATGTGAATCTGATGTATCTACAGAGTAGTTCAGAAGTAACAAAGAAAGAAATTTTAGTAAGTGCCAGAGTAATGATGAATAACATATGTCACAAAGCATACGCGGGTTTGTAAAGGCAAAGTAGCGTATGTACGTGTAAAAGTACGTACCAAGTAGCGTATGCCTATTTGCGCTTTAAATTTATAGAACCAGGGGACATGACCATGGTATTGGCCCACAGTATTGAGCATTGGATTATCTATTTGATCCCATCTAGGAATACCATCAGTGGTTAAGTGGTTTTGACTCATGGTATTGATAAAGGCTAAAACTATATAAGGAGAAGAGGATCATAGTGCAAGGTGTGCATGTATCTGGGTATTGAATGCATACTTCACTCTGAAGTATATCTACATGGAATGGGTTGTAGTTTATTGATTGATTTGAATTAATAATTCACCTATGAATAAAATGATGGATCAGGATCTCTAGACCTATATCTTCTAGATTTTTTTATGGAAGTTTTAGATATGAGATGTGGCGAATGTTTTCTGAAGTGAAGGGTAAGATCTGGGCTATTTATCTGTTATGAAGAGTTGTGCAGCCCTACAATATTTGCAGATCTATACACAGGTTCATCGCAGTGAAAGCGCGTATGTAAGTGGGTTAGTTTTAGCAAAAGCGCGTATGGAATCTAAGGTCAGTCCTGAAATAGTTGCAGATATATACGCAGGTTTGTCTCTGTGAAAGCACGTATATACGCGGGTTCAGTGAAGTAAAAACACGTATGGAATGTAGGTTTTGCTGAAGTGTGAAAAAGGAAATCTCTGATCTGTTTTGTTGTATTACTGTTGTCTGTCAAGATGTCTTCATATAGATCTGAGTTGTTTGAATACTGATTATGCTGCTAGTTTATTATGATTAAAGATCAGTTGTTGGTTGATTGTTTGATGATTCAATGAATGAATTGATGGAGTTATAAGTTTCAGTTTGATGTTCTTTGAGCTTAAATGTGTGGAGTGTGTCTAGTCTGAAAATCTGATGAAAAGAGGCCTACAAGGTGTGTTGTGTGGAAGCTATTGGGTCCAGTATGAAAATTTGATGAAACGTGGTCCATGGTGGTGCTGAGGGTCGAAGCCTTTAGTGAGGGGGTTGCAGCTCCCTTCCAGTGCTAGCTGGTAAACGAGATCAGGGGGTAGTAGCTCCCTTCCAGGTGTGGTTGGTATACGAGATCAGGGGGGTTGGAGCTCCCTTCCAGTAGTAGCTAGAGAATGAGAGAAGGTTGCAGCCTTTTGCAGGTGGGTGCCTACATGCTGGTATGAGTTTGTGCCAGTACAAGATTGTAAGCAGTTTTATTTATAATAAATATTGAAGATAGAGACGACAGCAGCGGTGGTTTTCTCCCGAATTAGGTTTCCACCTTAAATACTGGTGTTCATGTGTGTTTCTTATGTGTGATGGTTTATTCTATTATTACTGCACATGCTTACTGCTTACTAAACATCTGATGAATGAATGATGCAATGATCTAAGTAAAGAATTAAAAGCATAATAAGATCTCTGGACATATGCAAGTTTTCTTAAGGATATCCGCGTGTATATGCGAGTTGGGTTTAGTAAAGTAGCGTATGGTTTTATAGAAAGAAAAAGTAAAAAATTTTCAGTCAGCTCCAAATACTAATTCACCCCCCCCTCCTCTCAGTATTTTTCCCAACAAATTTATGAGAAAAAACCCAGTTTCTAAGGTTTATTTCTCTTTACCTTTTCATTGTCTGTTTGAGCCCTTTTGGTCGTGTAGGTGGCAGTTTGACAAAATATATGGTTTTTTCCTTGCTGGAAGCTTCTTAATGTTCTTCTTGTACTAACAAACCTTTCATCAAGCTCAAACATGTGTTATTTACCCATTTTGGAAAATGAACCTTATTTATGGTTCCTAACACTTGCAAATTGCAAACTTGTGATAAATTTTGACATGTTTTCCTCTGATTTAAATTATGTCATGTTTTCTTTTTGAAGTAGCGAGAAAAACCTCCTGGTGGGAAATACCCTAGCAGTAAGCATCAACAACAATCTGGTATTTAGATGTGCCACCATTATTTGAAATATTTTTTCTCTGACCTTATCAATTTTCCTATAGCGAAACACTTTTGACAGTCCTGTAGAAGTGTCATTTATGTTAAGCCATCTTTTGCAGAATATATTTTGATAAGGAAACTTTATTAGGGGCTATCTCTACTTTTTAAACTAATTACAGATTTGTTCTTTTGATCAATTTTCTAGTGCTATATGTTTGGTGGGAAAAGCTCGCAGTTTTTAAAACATTTTGTGTCTCTTTTGGCCATTTCTATTCTTGCAGGTGCCTACACAACTTCTGCCTTTTGATCACTGTCTCTTTTTGAGTTGGACAACTCATTTTATCAACAATAAACCTATGTTTATCATAGTTTCCTCGGGAAAAATTTCCCTCATGCTTGCCACCTTTGACCATTTCAAAATCCTTCTGACTATTCCTTTGAGAAGTCAAAACCTTGAACTGATATTTCTGGCCCTTCTCCTGATACCCTTTATCATATTTCTTCCTTTGGTATAGTGGAGTATTGGTTTTTATGTTTGCCTCCTTTGATCACTTTAAGATCTCTTATTTTAACTTTTGATGAGGTGGAATTAGTACCTCTTTTCCAAACCTTAGAGGGTAACTTGAAACTCTTTGAAGCTATCTGCTATTATGAAGGAGGCTCTTTGTCATCATTTGACCTGTTTGTCATTCTTCCCAAACTCCTAGGTTTTAGGGATTCTTAGAGAAAATTAAATAGTGTTGTCTTCTAAGTTCTCAAAAAATTCTCAAAACTCATTAATTATTTCTAGAAGTCTTCAATGAGAATTTGAAGGAGTTGAGGTGGCCTTTTCCCTTATAACCCTAGTACTGATTCCTTATTTGGTTAAAGCTATCACACACCCTTATTATTTTCAAAGACATACCAGCTGCTTTTATTCTTTGCTGTGAATGGTCTTCTTATGATGATAATTTCTTTTAACTTTCCCATTTCCAAGCTGATGGCCATTTGATCCTTTTGCGAAAATGTGAGCAAGGGGCAGTTGTTCCCCTGCAAGATTTGTCCTCTAGACCAAAAATCCCTTTTGAGTGACCTCTTTTGATTAGTTTGGAAAATATCGCTTGTCCTTTTCTTCTTTGAATGTATTTTCTTCATGCAGGAAAAATAGAGCTGTTAGGATACCAAATCCACCCTATGACTTTGTGAAACCCTAGGTGACCTAGTGGAAGCTTTCTTGGAGTTGGCTTTTGGACTGAGACCTAGAATTTCTAATCATCAAGTGTAAGATAGAATTTATGATAAAGTAATGTATTGAAGATCAAAATCCATTTTACTTGATTTATCTAAAGAGCCTACAAAGATAGCTTGAGACCATCAATGTTTGGGAGTATTTTGGGAGACACAACAAAGTTGTTTGATCGGTGGGCTTAGGTAGTAGTGGGGGGTTTTTTGGAAAAACAAAACAGAGGATTTGGGTAAAATGTCAATACATATAGATAGAAAGAGTGACATAAGCCTCTAATGGGTTTTCTGGGACTGGTAAGAAAAGGCAGATATTAGGCAATGATGAAATAGTGAAAATTTATCTTTGAGAATAATAAAGGTAGTGAGATTTCTAGAACTCACAATGTTTATGAACCTTGTTTCTATAAATCTTGGGATAATAATTTAGTCATCAAAAAAGGAAAAAATTACTGATGACTAAGAATGGATCCACTTTGGGAGGGCAACTCCTTTTCAGGAGGTGTCTAGAACTTCAGATCTCTGGCTTTATGGAAACCAGTGCCTCATCCATTGGGAAGATTTTTACCTCTTTTGATTTGCTGATGTTTGCTCGAAGCTATGATCTCAATAATATGAAAAACATGATTAGCTCACTTCATCTCTACCTACCCAAACTACATGCCCAACATTTTTTCTTCTTTAGGTGCATTTGGACTAGCAACCTTGACATTTTTCTTTTGAAAGAAAAATAAACTATCTACTTCTACCTTATTTCTTCCCGGAGCTCAGATTATGTTGATGAACTCCTTTGATTCTCTAAATATACTATTCAACTGTCAAGGTTAAATTGTTTGACATGATTTATTCATTAAGATAAAAACATGAAATTGAAAACATGGCTAAATCAGGATTAGACAATCTTACTTACCATGGGTTTGTGGCATAAAAACAAGTTGCACACAAATGTTATTTTTCTACAAAATAAGACTAGAAAAATTAGGGCTAGGATACATTGTTTGCTACTCATCCCTTTTTTTCTCTTTGGTTTTGTTTTAAGCGTGTGGAACCAATATCTTTCTACCTAATATATTCTTTTGATAAGTCAAGATTGAATAATTTGACCCAATATCTTTCACTAGCTTTTCAACAATAAATTTAAAACATGTTGCAGCCATGATTAGGCTAGATGAATGAAACAAGACTTCTTTATGCACTAGTAGAGGTATTTAAGCTTATCCACTTTCAGTAGTTCTATTTTTTGTGTATGGGGCTTTACCTCTTTTCAAATCTTCCCTCTTTTCCATTTTTATATTTTGTATATATATATATATATATATATATATATATATTTGTGATTTCTCTCAATATCTTTTCATCAAGAAGTGATATGTACAATGAATGAGAAATTCCTACTAAAAGTATAAATGGCCATGGTATTTGATTAACCTGTCTTCCATAAGATCATCTACTAATTCTCTTTCATTCAACTCTTGTAGATAAGGAACAGGGCTATCTATTTTTGAGGGCATGTTACAAGAATTCTGCCAAGAATTGTCAAACATGTTAAGTTCTTCTTTATATTTCTCCTTTGAGTTTTCTTTCCAAACTTCGTTTCTATGAAATAAATTGTCTAGGCGAGGAAGGCATTCTTCATCATCTTCCAAACAAATGACAATGTCATCCATGTACATCATAGTGAAAAAGTTGGTAACAGGTGCCATGGCCTCTTGGAAGGTGTCTTTAGCATTTCTTATACCAGAAACAATATGGTCAAGCATGTAGTCATCCCAAGGAACTTCGAAAATGTCTTTGTGTTGATTGATACAAAGTGTTATCATCTCATGAAAACCTAAAACACTACCAATCAAAGTCACCTTGTTAGAAATTCCTATTTTTGGCATAGGATGATTTGTCTTAGGAAAATGGTGCTTGGACTTTATGGAGGCTTTTCCTAAGTGTCTAAAGTCCATACATAGTCGGTATCCTTTGGTTTTCTTTGTTAGTGACATAATTTGTCCCAAGGTTTCATAGTCCTTCTTGGAAGAAGGTATCTTTTGAACAATATCTATGTCATCAAGCTTTGAGCTTTTACTCCTATAAACAAGAGCATCTTGGTATTTCTTGCATAACCTCAAGTATTTTATTTTTGTGTGTAGTGGCAAGGCTTTGGATAATTTAATCACCTTGGGTCTTCTTAGGCTGCCTATACTGTATCCATCTATATCAGTTTCAACAAACATCCCTTTAGGATTGATGGCAACATTAGTGAGAGTCAACATCTTTTCTGGGGGAAAAAGGCTTTCTGATAATGAGGTGTGTAGATGGGGTAAGAACATAAGACTCATTTGATTTAGACCACCCAAGATTTTTGTTTTGTGAGGGCATGTTAGCATTTTGTGATAGGTAAAAGAGAAGGGTTTTGTTTCTGATGTTTGTCCTCCCTTTGATAAACCTGATTCATATGCCAAACTGACCATTGTTTTTGAGGTTCCATTATTAGTTTGTAGAGAGTCAAGTTTGATTTTGTCATAATGTGTTTGCTCAAGATTGATATAGTTTTTAATACTGAGTTCTTTATGCAAATAATGGTTTAGTTGTTGTAGTGTGTCTTGATGTGTTTCAACTTCATATACCTGTTCATCATTATCTTCCTCATTATATAATATGAAAGAATCAAGATCTGAGTGAATAGAATAAAGAGGAGTTTTGTCTGGTCTATCCTGATTGCTAACCATATACTTCATATGTGACTCTCAGAATTATCTCCTTGTCTAGTTGAAAACAACGATGGTATCATAGGACATATATAGTTGAAGGTTCCCCTGAAGCTTGGCTCCCCAAGATTTTGATAAGAGCATGCCATACTTGGGAGGAATATCTGCCACTACTATGTCCATGACTAGATTCTTGGCAGGAACTTGTGCCATGTTAACACAAATGTCCTTCATCACACCCAAAAATTTGACCCTACTTGAATCGAAAGAGTACATGTCTTTGTATGGTTTAGTTATTTCTAGGCCTAACCTCCCCATCACAACTTTGGGCATGAGATTTTGAGAGGCATCGAAATCCAACATGGCATTATGTAAGATTTTGTCATGTATATTTAAGCTGATATAGAAATGGGGAATGGCTCCTTCCTGATACTTTCCTTCTATTTTGGGTCCAAACAACAACTCAGGTGTGTCATCATCCAAGTGAAAAGTGACAACATCATTTTCTATGTTTAGTACCTTTAAGATCTGAGACCTATACATTGGTTGAGTAACCAGTTCAGTGAGGGGCATATTTATCTTGATTTTGGCAATCTCTCCCTCAAAATTGAAAGGTACTAGTGTTCTGGATATCTTAACATCAGCTTTATCAGCCATGATATTTTATAGATTCTTAATTTTTTTATCCTGATTTGGATTTTTAGTCAAAATGGTTTTCTTAGGGTCACTGGTGGAGGTACTAGGACAACTAAGGTCATTTTTTGACTGGCTGATTTTTCCTTTGTTTGGTTCAACTTTTTTAACTAGAGTGTTGACATTCTTTGTTGTTTGCTTAGAGATGTTTTTAGGTACTTTCCAAATAGTAGTATCTATTTAGTCTTTCTTGGCTGAATCTAGGTATTTTTTTCTCCTAAGATCATACTGCTTATGGATTTCCATGAAGGCATTCTCAAATCCCAAGCTGTAATCTTTAGAATCATCATAGTTTGTGTCGGTTTGATTTGAGGAAATCAAGCCTTGTTCTTGTTCGGTGAGAAAAACATCTTATTCATTATCAGAACCTATTATATTTATATGGTTTTCCTCAGGTTCTATAATTTCTCCTTCTTCCTCATCTACACAGTTTTGTTGAAAGGGAGGCCTAATTTGTTGGTAATTTTCCCTTTGTTTGATTTGAGGGGTATCTCTTCTGAAGTTTTTAGTTTTTTTTTGGTTTTGGGAGTTGGCTTAGCTGTCCCTAGGAGGTTTCCTTTCATTTAAGTTGATCTTCTCAATCATTCTCTCCATAGTTCTCATCAGGCTATCCATTTTAGAATGAGATGAGGAGGTTGAGGGCATGGTTTCATCTTTATAGGTTACTCTCTTCTTTTATTTCCACATAGCTCTCTTTTAAATTAATTTTACTTCTGCACTAATTCTTGATTTTTACATTTCTTCTAAAGTTTCAAGGTATCTTTCTCTCAATTGGAAATTCATGTCAGGATCAAAACCTTCATGAAATTTCACTAGTGCTAGGCCTTGTGGAGGTTTCATGTGAGGTGGGAGAGAATCATACACACTGTTAAACTTGGCACAATAGTCTCGCACACTTTATCCTACATTCCTTTTAAGATTGTTGTATTCAAACAGGATTTGGAGGGGATTTTTCTTGATTTCCCATTTGTTTATAAAAGTTTCGTAGAGGGAAGGGAGGTCATGTATTTAATTAGGAGTTAATGCTATGAACCATTTTTTGGCCTCTCCTCCTAGGCTTTGTGAAAATATTCGCATCTTGATGGTTTATTCCTCTATCTCCATGTAATAAAAATAATTATTGATTTTATCTACATGTTGTTGGGTGGTGATGAATTCAACCCCTGTGAAATGAGGAACCTTAGACTGATAGTCATTTGGCAAAGGTACTAGGGGTTGAGGTAAGGCCAAAGGTGCATACCAAGTTGCCATGATGGGAGCTAATGGGGGATTTACAAGAGGTGGTTTGTGATAGGGGGTGTGTGATGAAGTGGAGTGGTTTTCACAATGGTGGTATGGATGGGTGTGGTGGAAGTACTTGGACCAACAAACTGATTTTGAGTAGACTTGGTATGGAAAGAGTTGAAGTGATGGAGGAGCTGAAAGTCAGGTGGCGTGGAAGGAGAGGCTTCTCTACTATAACTCTAGTGAAAATCTAAGGGTTCAAGGTTAGTTTGGTCAATATCAATTTGAGACCTGTTCCTGAAGAGGTTCCTGGTATGGTGCAAGTGAAATTGGGGATCTTGCAAAGATGTGAGATATTCAAGTACAGAGCTTTCTCTATGGATGGTCCTAACAGTGGTTAAGTTTTGAGATCTAGAATTTTACCACAAAATATTCTCTGGGTCATCAACTATGTTGGGAGGGTTTGGGTCTGGATGAGATCTGGTACTGATCCTAAGTGAAACCAGATTTCAAATTTTTAAATTCAGAGAGGCTGAAAGTTTTTAGGACTGTTTCTTAAGGCTGACCTCTCTTAATGCTTGATACTTATTACAGTATATAAATGGGTTCATAAGCTTCTTAGGGTTGGTGTGAAACAAATCTAGGAAGTCAAATGAGTGCTAATGGAGCAATAGGCCTACTGGAGGCTAGCAGAGTCACCAGGTGGATATTTTTTTTTGTTTTAAGGATGTATGTTTATGGTCCACCACCAATAATTGACAAGAAAACAATATAAGGGTGTTTTGGGGTTTTCTAAGTTTCTTAAATTTTGTGAGAGTGTCCTATAGCTGAGTCACCATTTCTCTAGGATGATGAAACAAATAGAGTTTACTCTTTGGCAGATAGTGTGATTTCTTAATGATTTGATAAGGGTATCTGAAGTCCTAAGGGTTACCTAGATTTTTCAGTAACACAGAAGGTCCCACCGTGATCATTAGAAAGTTAGGGTGGCGATAAGGTGGCAGATTCACTGGATACTCTTTAACAAGGGATTCTGGATTCCTAAGGGATACTTAGATTATCACTAACTCAGAAGGTCCCACCGTGATCTCCATAATGTTAAGGTCCCATGATTTGGAAGATTGGCAGACGAAATGACAGGGTAACATGGAACCAAGATTTGGAGTCCAAGGACCTAGCCTTCTTGGACTTAGAAAGGGATCTCTCTATTGGGTGCAAAGGATGTGTTCTTTTCGCTATAGGGTTTTGATTTTAGGCTAGTTGTTAAGTGCAGGGTTTGTTGATTTTTTTGGTTGGGTAAGATGGACAACTGGAATAAGTGGAGTGAGAATCCATCAAATCCATTGGGCTATGGAGTCAAATGAAGTCAAGAGTGTCTAAATGATGAAACAGAGTGTGTTGCGGGGCAAATTTAGCAAGGTTAATGGATCCTTAAGGTGATGTATGAGGTGTAGTGAACATCAAGTTTGGGAAATACTAAAATGTCTTAAACAGATATAGTTAAAAGTTGCAACTCATGAGGTAGGGAAAACCATTAAGCTCAATGAACAATACTTAAACTGATAAACATATAAGATAAGCATTCCAGTGAAACATAGAGAGCATAAGAGCTTATAACTTTAGTAATTCACCTTCAAATTTTGGGAAAACATATAAGATAAAATAGATAACTCAATTTATGGAGATAGAACTCCTAAACAGAATATATCAAGCTATTGGGAACTCTGAAACAAGTTGGTAAGCATGGACAAAGGGAAAGATCGAACAAAACCTCTTTGACTTAACCTAGCAATCAATATTCCATAGAAAGGCTTCAAGATAGGGTTTTGAAAACTTCAAATAAGTAGGTCATACCATGAATCATACTTGTAAGCTAGCATACTAACCATACATGAAACAAAAAAAAAAATTGGTGGACCTAAGGAGAAATCAATAATTCCTTAAGATGGCCAAAAGAAGAAAACATCAAGGCTATAACAAAAGAGGAGGACTGAGTTGCCTCAAAGAACATGTCTCAACCTATACTTTTTTTATTTATAGCAACCAAGAAACATGAAACATAATGATAACAAAGGAAACAATAGAAAAATTAGGAAAACATTACCATTCACCAAGCTATGGAATCTTGCAAACAAGCTTCTCCATCGTCAAGCCAAACAAGCTATTCATCCACTTCACAAAACCAATTTCTTCTCCAAGCTCATGAAACCATGTATATTGCTCTTCAAGCTCATAAAATTCCAACAAAATAAATAGGGGCCTCATGTTCTATTTATGGAGCAAAGGAGCACTAAAACCCTAAATGTGGTAGGAAAATGTCAAATATAATCATAAATGTCATTTATGGCCAAGAGACCATGCAAGGCCCAAGGCACATAATATCTTAAGAAATAAATGCCAAATAACTATTTCCACCTAATTCTAGAGTAATTTTCCTCGAAAAACTCAAAAATATCTATTTGCAATAAATGAGTGTGTTTTGATGACTTTTGGTCCAAAACACACTAGGCAGCTTCTATGCATAGCGCCACTTCAGCAGAAAATAGGATCTCTTGTAGCTGAGTTTTGGACCCTTTATATACAACATATTAGGCTTTGTGATGGCTTGCTGGAAAGCATGATGAGTCTAATTTCTAGAAATGCTTGAGTTGTGCTGTTTGGATGCCATTTACCTATCAAAAAATGAATTTCCCCAACACTACTCTGTGCGCAGTGCTTGGTCTAAAAAAGAGGCAGAAAGGTCAAATTTTTTATTTTGTTGACCTTTTGGGGGGTAAAAAATTCTCCAAATGATATGAAAATTGGTTTGTAGACTACCAGTGATGTGATTAATCCTAAAATTCAAACTTTGAGAGCTAAGGATGCACCAATTTTGTGCGTAGCTCCTGGGGTGTTGTGCACGGAGTGGCCAAAATTTGAAAAAGACAATTTTTTTTTCAAATTGCCTCAAAATTGGTGGAGAGGTACCTCAAGTGGTCTTAGACACCTGTTGAGAAGCCTCAGCCAAGACTCTAAGTATTTCATGCACTTTTTCCCTTTTTAGGTTTTCTCGCTCTATGAGGGCCTCCTTCAATTTGGCACGAGCAAGCATGTTTTTCCTTGCATAGTGCTAGGTCATTTTATTTTGGAGAGCAAGGTCCCTTTTCACCTTCTTCAAATGTTTGTGCTCCTCATTTTAATATTGAATGACACCTTGTGCCATGTCAAAGTCTCTTTCCCACTCCTGAAGCTATGCATATTTCTCCAAGAGAAGCAATCTAGTGGTCATCTCCTTGTCCTCATTGTCACTGTCTAGATCAATGAATTGAGGCTCTTGAGGAGTCTTCTTGATCCTTTTTCTTCTCTTTACCTTTACTTTCTGCTCACCTTTGTCCATATTTTCCTTGCCTTTGTCCTTGGGCTTGATAACTAGAGGAGAGATGGCCCTTTTCCTTTTTGAGGCAGCAAACACACCTATCTTTCCTCTGTAGCATGTGCATGTGAGAGGAGTGATCATGGTAGATTTGACAGTGTCTTATTCATTGCTTTGACCAATGTTATTGTCACCAAATTTCTCATTTTTTACATAGCTTTCATTAGTCACTTCATGCCTCATTCGGTCACCGATTTCTTGAAATTTAGCCTCAACATCATCATTGTTTCCCTCACTATTTCTACACCATATTTTGGGCCTTCAAACTGATCACTATCCTCTTCACTTGCCTCATTTTGGCTCTATCCTTCACTGAGGTCATCTTCTTGGTCATTTCCAGCACTGTCACTTTGAGTTTCTTGGTCATTTAGAGGTTGAATAGTGTAATGACAGTCATGACTATCATGACTATTTTCTTGGTTGTCTTGTTCATTGAATGTCCTATCTGTGCCACTGCCTTGGTCATTGTCTTCCCCTTCAAACTCTATCTTGGTTACATCATCTACATGTTCTTGGTCTTCAATTCCTTCATCATCTTCTCCTATTTCCTTGGGATCATTATCTTCATTCATTTCATCACTGTTTTCACTATCATTATACTCATTGTCATGCTCAAGCACATCTTCTTCTAGGATGTCTTGTGCACTCTCTTGTTGACTGTTACCCACATTGTTTTCATCATAATCCTCTTGGTCCTCACCCTGTTCATCATAAACACCTTTTTATGCATTTGAGATTGATCTATTGGTGTCATCATTATCTCTATTTTTCTCCAATTGCTCACTCTCTTCCTCTTTTTGACTTCCATTTTCATCACTCTCCTCCATGCCATCATCATCCTCTTGGTATTCCTCATTAGACTCTGACTCTACTTCACTTCCTTCTTTATCTCCACTGCTATTTTTTTGTTCTTCATTTCTAATGCCATCATATTCTTCCTCTGCACTACTATCATCTTCTTTTTCTTCATTTAACTCCGTTTCTACCTCACTGTTTTCTTCCCTTTCACTCTCATATTCTTATCCATCAGTGCCACTATTATCATCTTCATTTGATGCATCAGGAGGAGAAGTAGGAGGTAAGTTTCCTTGTGGAGAAGGAATAGCTAGAGATGATGGAGGAGTGGAGGCAAGTGGATGTGAAGTGCAAGGCAAATTTTTTTGAATGAAGGCTTAGGGATTTGCAAATACATCATGTGAGATAAAAAATTCCCAAGGGATTCCCTGCTACTCTAGTTGGTGCAAAAAAATCATCTTAACCAAGGAGTTGTGAAAAAGTCTCTGCATTTGGTGGGAAAAACTCCTCTTCTTAACCACTAAATCCATTTTGTTAATGCTATGGTAGAGATAGTATGGTAGGTTTAGTAATTTAACCCTGGTGAATTGCATTAGTAGCCTTATGTGATATGAATAAACTCTAGAATACCTCCCCTCACAAGTGAAATATTTGATAATCTGCCTCATTAGTAAGGCATATCTCTCTAGCAGGTGGGAGAAGGGGAAAAAAACCTTGCATCCTTGTTGACAGCTAAGTTTGAGGAAGGGCTCATAGTAGCTCAAGTCCAATTTCTTTTGTTTAAACCATCTCTCACCAATATATGGTATTCCCCTGGCTTTAGAAATGGATTCGAAGGATAATTCAAATTTTACCCCTGCTAGGTTGACTTGGTGGTTTAGTACACTGAGAATGAACAACCTAGTCAATTCTGAGTGGCTCTAGACCTGTTTAACCCTATCACAAAACTGATAGCATCCAACATCTTGAAAACATGCAAGGATCATGGGAGAAGAGGTGATTTGAATGGTATCTAAAGGTTCAAACCTATTAACCCTTCCTCCCTTTTGTTTTGGCTTGATAGGCCTTTGGCCTTCATCACTGCTGGTATTGTTTTCTTCCTTAGACATGGTGACTGGTTAAGAACAAAATATTTTTAGCTGGTTGAGAGGCTTTAGGTCTAGGGAGGGAAAATGAGTGTTATGAGGGAAAATTTCAGCAAATGAGGGCAAACTGAAGCAATCAAGGAGTGTTTTTAGATTTTAGAGGGAGGTTTGCTATTAGTGAGTGTCTTTACACCTATGAGAACCTTTTACTTGGTAATTCCTTGCCCTAGAGGGTCAAAAACTTGATTGGCATGAAGTTTTAGGGTTTGGAAAATTTTTAGGGTTTTGAAACTCTCCTTTGATTGTGCATGTAAAGAGATCAATTTTGAAGGTAAAAAGAGGGACCACCAACCTTGTTTAACTTTTTGCAGGGTCTTGGAAGCAAAAATTTGATCTGGGCAATCTTCTGAGCAATTTTGACAAGAAATAGTAGGTGCGTAGTACCACCCGACTATTTTGTGGGTGATTCGGGTCAGGCTGAGCCTGTGCATAGTGCCCTGGACAGTGCATTGTAATACCCTGCTGGTGTGCAACACAGTGTAAATTTACATTGCGGCCACCTCGTCTGTGCGCAGCACCGATGACCAGGTGCATAGCACCTCCGTCGGTGTGCAACCCCTGAACAATTTCACCCAAGTTGCCCAGAAACCCTAAAAAAACTTCTTCAACAACTCTCTCTCCTTTTGCAAAGAAAAATGAGGTGGGGAAAAGGGTCAAGGAGACCTTTATAGATTTTTGAAAAATAAATTTATGAGTAAAAACCCACTTTCTAAGGTTTATTTCTCTTTACTTTTTCATTGTTTGTTTGACCCCTTTTGGTCCTGTAGGTGGCAGTTTGACAAAAAATATGGCTTTTTCCTTGCTGGAAGCCCCTTAATGTTATTCTTGTACTAACAGAAAGTTCATCAAGCTAAAACATGTGTTCTTTACCCATTTTGAAAAATTAACCTTCTTTATGATGCTTAACACTTGCAAATAGCAAACTTGTGATCTATTTTGACATGTTTTCCTCTGATTTACATTTTCTCATGTTTTCTCTTTGAGGTAGTGAGAAAAACCTCCTAGTTCAAAAAACCCTAGCAGCAAGCATCAACAGTAGTTTGGTATTTAGATGTGCAACCATGATTTGAAACATTTTTTCTTTTACCTTATCAATCTTCCTATAGGGAAACACTTTTGACAGTCCTGCAGAAGTGTCATTTATGTTAAGCCATCTTTTGTAGAATATGCTTTTGATAAGGAAATTTTTTTAAGGGATCTCTCTACTTTTTAAACCAATTACATATTTGTTCTTTTGATCAGTTTTCTAGTGCTATATGTTTGGTGGGAAAAGCTAGCAGTTTTCAAAACATTTTGTGTCTCTCCTAGCCACTTTTGTTCTTGTAGGTGCCTACACAAATTATGTGTTTTGATCACAGTCTCTTTTGGAGTTGGACAACTCATTTTATCAACAATAAACTTATTCTTGTCATAGTTGCCTCCTTGGGAAATTTTTCCCTCATGATTTCCCCCTTTGATCATTTGAAAATCCTTCTGACTATTCCTTTGAGAAGTCAAAACCTTGAACTGATATTTTTGGCCCTTTTATTGATACCCTTTATCATATTTCTTCCTTTGGTGTAGTGCAGTATTGGTTTTTATTTTTTTCTCCTTTGATCCCTTTAAGATCTATGATTTTACCTTTTAATGAGGTGGAACTAGTACGTATTTGCCAAACCTTAGAGGGCAGCTTGAAACTCTTTGAATCCATCTGCTGTTATGAAGGAGGCTCTTTGTCATCATTTGACCTGTTTATCATTCTTCCCAAACTCCTAGGTTTTAGGTTTCTTAGAAAAAATTAAATATTGTTGTATTCTAAGTTCTCAAAAAATTCTCAAAACTAATTAATTATTTCTAAAAGTCTTCAATGATCATTTGAAGGAGTTGAGGTGGCCTTTGTCGTTGTAACCCTAGTTTTGATTCCTTGTTTGGTCAAAGCTATCACAAACCCTGATTCTTTTCAAACACATACCAGCTACATTTCTTCTTTTCTGTGAATGGTATTCTTATGATGATACTTTCTTTTACCTTACCCATTACCAGGATGATGGCCATTTGATCCTTTTGCGAAAATGTCAGCAAGGGGCAGCTGTCCCCCTGCAAGATTTGTGTTGTAGACCAAAAATCATTTTTGAGTGACATTTTTTTATCATTTTAGACAAGATCACCTGCATTTTTCTTCTTTGAATGTATTTTCTTCATGCAGGAAAAATAGAGTTATTAGGATACCAAATCCACCCGATGACTTTGTGCAACCCTAGGTGACCTAGTGGAAGCTTTCTTGGACTTGGATTTTGGACTGAGACCTAGAATTTTGGATCATCAACTGTAAGATAGAATTTATGATAAAGTAATGTATTAAAGATCCAAAATCCATTTTACATGATTTATATATAGAGCCTACAGAGATAGCTTGAGACCATTAGTGTTTGGGAGTATTTTGGGAGACACAAAAAAGTTGTTTGATTTGTGGGCTTAGGTAGTAGTGGGGGGTTTTTAGGTGAAAAAAAACAGAGGATTTGGGCCAAAGGTGAATACATATAGACATAAAGAGTGACATAAGCCTATAATATGTTTTTTGGGACTGATAAGCAAAGCTAGACATTATGGAATGATGAAATAGTGAAAAATTATCTTTGAGGATAATGAAGGCAGTGAGATTCTAGAACTTACAATGTTTATGAACCTTGTTTCTAGAAATCTTGCGATAATAATTTAATCATCTATAAAGGAAAAAATTAATGATCAATAACATGTTTATTTGTTAAAGAAATTGACATAAGAGGATAAAAACCATAATCTATTCACTTGCAAAATTTGGCATAATTCTCAAGATTTCATATACATATTAGTTTGGTATTAGAGCTTTGGTTATTTGTTTCTTTGAGGGTTCTATTTTTTTGCATGTGTTTATGATGCTTACAAGGTTGAATCACATGAGAGTAGAAGCAAAGCTTGTGGTTGCAAGTCTTCAAGTTAGGTCAAGGACAAGGAGATAAATTTTTTCACAATCTCCACCACAAATCACCTCAAATTTTTTCACCTAAAATTGTACCTAAAGCTTGAGCAAGCATGTCACATGAAGGAGAATATGAAGATCTCAAAGGATGAAAAATATTTCAGAAAAGAATTCTTTGACATGACATAAATGGTGAAATTTCTCTATGAATATAGAAACACAAGGCTACAAGGTGAGACCTCCAATCCCCAAAAGGGTGATAAGTATTCAAAAGGAGATGGAGGAGATGGGGACATGACTCAAAAACATAATCGAGGGAATGGTTACAAACCACCTTTGACACCACCATTCTCTTCACCTCTATCCTCACCACTATCTTCACTATCATCATCTTCCACAACAAGCCATTCAGAAGTACCTCCACATTCTCCAAAGGAACATGGTAAAAATCAACAGTTCAAACTTCACATAAAATTTGAATTTCTTATGTATGATGGAGAGGTAAATTCCGAGAGAAAATATAATTGGATTTGTAAGCTTGAAAGGTATTTCAAAATACAGAGGATCGAGGATGATGAAACCAAGATTCAACTTACTTCATTAAGTTTGGAAGGTGAAACACTTATTTGGTGGGAATACAACACTCAAGAGGAAATGAAGAAACATGGTAATGTATTAACCTCTTGGAATGATTTTTTTTCTGAATTTAGAAGACAATTCTATCCATTAGCATATATGCGGAAAACCATAATGGATTGGCAAAACTTTAGGCAAGGAAAGGGACAAAGTTTGCAAAGCTATAATCAAGAGTTTATAAGAAGAGAAATAATATTGGGTATATATTTGACGTCTCAAGATACTTTATTGAAATACGTTGGAGGTTTTCATAGTTACTTAAGGCATACAATTCTCATGTTTAACCATACAAGTTTAGATGAAGTTTTTGTACACTCTACACATCTAAAGGCAAGAGGGAAACATGTTTAAGATGAAACAAGTGAGAATACCTTTTGAGTTTGGAGAAAAAGGAAAGAAGAGTGCTTCCATCAAGATGGAGAAATATAAACTCACATGCAAACACTCTTCCAAAGATGGAAATGATGAAGATAATTTCTGGAAACTTCATCTACAGATGAGACCCAAGAAGTTAACAAACAAGGAGAAGGAGAAGACAACTGCAACAATACAACATGGTTTAGTTTTTGATTCCAGAGATGAAAAAAAGATAACAATGATGGAATTGAAAGGTAAGGACATTGCAAGTGCTAGTTCTTCAAGTTGCCTTTATGATACTCAAGATGAAGAAACAAGAATTGAGATTTTCCATATTAGATTTATTTCAAAGCATACCAAGATATACACATTGTTTGATAGTGGTTCACATTCAATTCTTACCTTAGAAGACATTGTCAAGAACTTAAATTTGGAGATCATTCCACATCCCAGACCATATCCTTTGGGTTGGGTATGTGAGAATGAAAAATTGAGGGTTACAAGGAGGTGCATCCTTATATTTTTAATCACTGCAAACTTTCTTGATGAAGTTGAACTTGATGTAATTCATCTTGATATTTGTGTTATAGTTTTGGGAAGCCCATATTTTTATTATAGGAGAGAAATATTTAGTTGCCATGTGAATGAGTATCACTTTCTCAATATGGGATTGAGTACATTTTTAAAGTTCATATTAATAAGATGAGTTGGAAAAATGAAGAGAATTGTTAATTCTAGTTAAATTTTGCATTGTTAATGTTCACACAAAAAGATGTTGTGAATGAGGCCTTTCAAGGAGATGAATCAAATGTAAAATATAGTTTCATAGATGTTGTTAGTGATTGTGAAAATATATTTCAGGAGTATAACATGTTTCCTCCTAAAATAGGTAAACAAGATGAGGTAAATTTGCAGCAACATCCATCATTATTGAACAATGGTGTGAACAAGATTCGAGTGTTAGAGAGTGTAGAGGTCAAAGAGAAAATGAAAAAGAAATTTGACAAAGAGGAAATTTGTTTCAAAATTTTTTCTTATGGGTTTCAAAATATTTTATCTTTGAAAAGAGATGGTGCATGGCGATGGATATCACATTGGGTCAAGAGTTAATCCAATCGTAAGGCTAGACATGTTAAGCATCATCATGTAGACAATGTTCAAGGTGATAAGAATTTTAGGTTGTTTAAGTTTCTTTTGATTGATGACTGAGGAGGGAATGTGTTTATTCCATCAAGGATAGTTTTCTCTTCTGCATATTATTGGAAATTGCAGTAATATGTTATCTATGACAACAATACAAGGACTCCAAAATCAGGGAAAATGATGTGCTTTCATGAAAATCTCAAAGTGTTGAATTCGAGAAAAATTTAGTGGATTGAGATTGGAAAGGTGTGGGAGTTGTACCCTCATCCATTTGTTGATGGATAAATATATTTTGGTGGTAGAAAATCTTCCATTTGGGAGGAATGATACGATGGATCAATTTTATGCTCGAAATTCAAAGTTCCGAGAATGGATCAAAGCTAGCTCCAATGCATATATCTCGTCGTCCTGAATCCGACACAATTAATTTCACCCAAATTCGTCATCAAATGCTATCAAATAGGATTCTAAATCACCATCCACACTGAAATCAATGCATTTAGTCCAAACAATCGAATAGTATTATAAATAATCTACACTGAAATCATTGCACCATGTTCAAGAAAAAGAATAGAATTAGAACAGAACATAGTGTCGATAGATTGGTCCATTGGGTAGGCACACACTTGGGGTCAGATCGATGGCGTGCTTGACTTGACAATGCAAAGGCACCCTTATGGGTGAAGTGAAGTTGTTCAATCCTCCTCCACGACCTTGTCCATTTTTTGTTGTCATGCAGAGGAGCCCTATCTTGAGGTCATAGCCACAGTATTCTTATTTCCCTAAGAGTGGATCATCAATAAAAAAAATTCTTTGTTTTGGAAATGAACTTACTTCATTATTTTACAGTAACCAAAGAGATAATGACAAGCGGTGGTACCTCTGGTATCTTGTAAGAATATATTTCCCAAAGTAACAATAATAGTGTGAGGCCGGGACTCGTACATAACATGTCGCCTTCACAAGTATGGTTGGCCTAGAAATACATCACAAACATCAAGAGGAGCAATGTCACATAACACCTCATCAGTGAAGGGAATCATGTTGTAGGGAAGGCGACACTACTGACTAACGTAGAGATCCCATCCTTGTTGAAGCCACCCGATGGTGTACGAGAGTGGGTGTGTTATGGTCGGCAAGCCCAATCACTTAATGACCTCTGCTCAAATGAGGTTCTTTTGGCTCCCACTGTCAACAATTAAGTGTAGTGGGGAACCCTTTACCCACATTTTGGAGTGGAAGAGAAAATCCTCCTCCTCTGGATCTTCCAGTTCTTCGTTTTGGATCTTCGTGGTGGCAACTGTGTTGTTGGGTTGCACATTAATAATTTGATTCCCTCCATCATTACCCTTCTTGGGTTCTAATTTAGTGTTGGAGCATGCATCTAAGTTAGAAGTCTTCATCTTGGCCACAAGTGATGGCTTGGCCCGACACTCACTTGTGTTGTGAGTGGAGCTCTTATAGAACTCACACCACCTTCCCGTGTCCTTCTTAGGCTTCACGATGTTGTTCTTTACTTGCGGCTTTGGTAGGTTGTCTTAGGCCACCATGCCTTGCATTTTTCATTTTTTTTTTTGCAGTTTGGGGGCACCTTTTGCTTGCTTTTGATTCGTAGATCCAAAGTCTTGCTTCTCCTGTTTGAATTTCTGCTCAATCTTGGCAGCATACTGGTATGCCGTATCGAGTGAGGAGATGTTGAGGAACTCCATTTCCTCCTGAAGGTATCTATGTAGATAACTATGGTACTTTCATCACCAAATGTTTCTATGAATATTTGATACCCAAATTTGTGCGCAGGGTATGGAATAGATTCATCTGCTCATGCATATCTTCATCCCTTCGTTGTTGCAGTGTAGTCCATTATATCTAGTTGTCCTCATAGCTCCCAACGGGATAATATTGTTCCTTGATGGCATCTCTGAAATAATTCCAAGTGGGTACGGTCGAGGACAGAGAGGGTTTCCCCTCATCCTTTTTCTCACAATAGGTTTCCCACCTATCCTTGACATTGGGGGTGGCTTTGAGCAACGAAAAAATAATCTTCTCCTGGTTGGAAAAGTCATGAACCAAGAAATATCATTCTAACATATTCAACCATATATATACGACGTTTGCGTCTATTTTTCCATCAAATATGGGAAATTCAAAGTTTACTTGTACCTTAAAGGGGTTACGCCTCAAGAGTAGCTGTTGGATGCAGATGCGCCACCAGTGGGCAGTCATTGAAGGATCTAGGAGAAGTTATCGATCATCACGTTCATTTGTTTTTCAAGGGCCTCCTCAAGTAATATTTTGATAGGATCTACTGCTACCTCATATTTCTTTTTGTCCCCCATGGAAAGCCGTAGAGGTTTTCGAGGGTGATCTTGCAAAGGTTCCATGAGATCGAGCCCTAACTCCTTGTACCCAAACCTCATTGGGGACATGCAAAGAAGGATCGAGAAAGAGAAGACATGTCTGATACCAATGATCTGAATTTATGAAGGAACAAAAAAGAACACACAAATAACCATAAATACAAAGATATAATAGAAATAACACTTAATTTAATTAATATCAAATAACTGAAATTTTTTTATAGATAGGATGGAAATAAACTAGCTAGGGCATTGGTAGCTTATCTATGAGAAGATATGTAGCAACTATAGGCCTCTGAACTCTATTTTACAATGAGGCTAGAAGGCCTATATATTATTGAGTAACAATGGAGAACCCTAAACTTCTGAAAACCTAATGGTAGGACATGAAACACCAAAGTATGGGCCTTGTTAGGGTAAATTGGTACATCAATTTCCCGAGGTCGTAACTTTGGCATACTATGTATGTTTGACACAAATGATAAATTGCTAGAAGATCTATCCCAGGACTACAAATTGTGAATGGACTCCCATTATTCAAAGGCTTCATGCCTAGAAAACATCATTTATTGCCTCAAAACGGCTCTGGAAGTTCAGGACCCTAAAAACTACCAAAAATAGTAAATTGTGATACAATTAAGGAAACTGAAAAGCTGAAAGAAACAATGGTGGGGTCCAAGTGGAATAGGTGGGTGGCCACCAATATCCACCTGGATCATTCCTCCCCCCTTAGGGAACAATGGTCCCCATTGCATTGAGTTCCTCCATGAGATGAGGAAACTTATGCTGAAATTGGTCCCTGGTGAGCCATTTCCCCTGGTAAAGGAGTGTTCTTGATTTGCGTGTCCATAATCCGATCAGTTGTGGCTTGCTCCATGAAGTCTAGGTTTCAATATGCTGGCGTCAGTTGTTTTGGCAAGTCGGATGTGTCCAGTAGAGGTGGAAAGTAGGGTGGAAGGTGGTCAACATTTAACACTGGGTGCAGACCAAGGAATGGTTGAATACTAAGCTTGAAGGCATTGTCCCCTATAACCTTGCTGATGGTGTATGGCCCATATTAGAGTGGACGAAGCTTGTGGTGGGGTCCACTAAGCCTCTCCTTCTAAAATCTAGCGACACTTTGTCACCCACCTAGAAGTTGTGTTGCACCCCAAGTTGATCATGTCGCTGCTTGTACTTAGCATTGGCTATGTCCAATATGTGATGAACCTGTTAGTGAATGTGCTGAATGCACTCAATTATGTTGTTCACCTTGGTAGCTTCAGACTGGACATGAGTTGACTCAGCCTGAGTAGATGTAAATGGCATGGTTACGTCAATGGGACATAATGGTTGGAATCCAAAGCCCACCTGAAAGGGGTTATGGTCAGTTGAGTTGTTGAGGGCCTGGTTACAAATATATTGTACATAGGGGAGGCTCTCATCCCATGTTCATGGATGCTTTGATTTGTACATGCGTAGAATGTGTACGATCATCATGTTGATGACCTTTGTCTAGCCATAAGTTTGGGGATGGAAAGTTGTGGACTTGGCCAGTTTGGTGTCCACAATTGACCAAAAGCCTTCATCTTGGCCACCAGTGATTTCTTGGCCCAACACTCACTTTTAGTGTGAGTGCAGCTATTATGGAGCTCACACCACTTTCCCGTGTCCTTCCTCAGCTTTACGGTGTTGTTCTTATGGAAATAAAATATCTAGGGTGCTGGTAGCTTATCTCTGAGAAGAGATGTGGCAGCTACAGGCCTCTGAACTCTATGTTAAAATGAGGCTCGAAGGCCTATATATTATTGAGAAATAATAGAAAATGCTAAACATCCAAAAACGTAACCCTAGGACATGAAACGACAGAATATGGGCCCTGCTGGGGTAAATTTTTACATCAATTTCCTAGGGTCGTAATTGGCATACTATCTTCGTTTGATGCACATGATACATCATTAGAAATATCTATCCGAGGACTAAAATTGTTGTATGGACTCACAATCACCGGAGGTTTGATACCAAAAAAATGTTGTTTAGGGCCTCAAAAATAGTAAATTGTGCTACAATTAAGGAAACTGAAAAGATGAAAGAAGCAATGGTGGGGATCAAAGTGGAATAGGCAGGTGGCCACCAATATCCACCTAGATAATCTCCTCTCTCCCTCTCTCTCCATATTCCTTATCACTCCCTCTCTCTATCCCTCCACCTTTATCTCTCTATGTATTTATTCTTATCCCTCTCTCTCTGATCTGGTGGATCAATTCTATGCATAAAATTCAAAGTTCTCAGAATGGCTTGAAACTAGTGCTAATGTGTATATTTGGTCTTCCTGAATCTGGTGCCACTTGTTTCAATTAAATATGAAATTGGATGCTCTCGATATCACATTTTGTTTGTTCTGGGAAGATTTTTTTTGGATTTGGTTATACATAGACGCACAATTAGTAGTCCATACTACTGATTGGACCATGACATGTTAGGTTGAATGTTCTCCTATGACCAGTGGCTACTTGACACTTGGGACAATCTTATTGGCTCTAATTTCATGGTTTTTGATTGGTTTATAGTATGGTGCATTGGTCCAACAAGAGAGGACCATGTGGTCCAACCAAAGGCTTCCACATGGTCTCTTAGTGGCCATGTAAAATTATGGTTTAGGCCAAAGTGGGCTTCTGGGGATTCAAGCGTGAGAAACCCACCAAGAACTAAAGGTATCCAACCATCTTGGTTGCGGTTGTTCTTAACTACTATAACTATCCACATCTATTTAAATTTTAAATACTATTTAAATTTTAACTGCTTTGGTATTGGGGGAGGGGACCGTGGTTAACCCCCAACCCCAGGTCACAGACTAGGGGTATGGGATAACCCCAACCCTGAAACATTGTATAATCATTAACCAAAGTTTTTGGTTGCAATATATGGTGAAGAGAACCACATATATATACCACATAACCTAAAGTTTGAAACACATACGTATTGGTGGATATATTTCAACCAAACCATATATATAACCCATGAAACCCAAAGTTTGTACAATAGGTTCCACGACATTTTAATCCTTTTGAATGAGTGTTAAATTTGGTAGTTTAAGTTGTCATATGTGAATTTTATTACCACCATTTAAGTTATTTCCAACGTGTTAGTCAACATTTACCATGGCGGGTTAAGGGCCTTGGAACGATGTTCACATGCCAATATTAAAGTTTGATGCCACAGGTTATGGTGGCAGATGAGTTAGGCATTGACAGTTTTTAACTATCACATGTGAACACCTATCGGAAAAAAATGTTAACAATTGATGTAACAGTTTGGTTCTAGTGGTCTGGTTCTGACGAATATTTTTATATGATTCACATTTCCACAGAGACCACAGTTCAATGCCGTAGTTAGCATCAATGGGAAATTGTATGATGAGGCTAAAATTGACATTGGAGGAGAGGCAACGTGGCATTCAATTAACCAGATAAATTTCGACATAAGAAAATTAAGGAGGTGAAATTTTTCACCTAATGCGGCGGGAATCTCGTTAGGGCGGGGTGAAACTGTTAGCCTTGTTGCCCCACATTGCTGCAAAAGTCAGATTTTATAAAACGAATTGTGGGAAGGTGTGATTTGTAGGAAAGATAGTGAAAAAATAAAGGGGGAGAATAAATAATTCATTTTTTAGCCCTTTTTGAAGTAGAAAGAGCCTAGCTAGGGTTTTTTTACTGTTATGGAGCCATTGGAGACATTGTTTAATCGATTTAAGTATTCTAGATTGATGTAAAAACATGTTTTTGAGCATTATGAAAGAGGCCCAACCATTGGAAGTGTTTGGATCCTCTGATTTAGTAGATTGGCATACTAAATGACAAGTCAACACAAAAACCAGTCTTTAGAGCTCTAGGATCTAGCCCTCCTAGTCTCAGAGAGGGATCTCTCAATTTCTTTGCAAATATATGACTTGTTTTCTTGTAAATAGGTTGATTTCAGGCTAGTTATTAAGCTTGAGTTTGTTTGATTGTTTGATGGGACATGATGATCTAGGCAACAGAGATAGTAAAGGGAAATGATAACAAGTTTGTAGATGAATCAGGGGTGTCAAAGGGAAAATCTAACTTGGCTATTGGATCTGCAAAGTTTTCAGGTGAAATGAAATGAACATTAAGGGTTTTAGAATAAAAAGCAGAACTAAGGGCAATTAAGAATCCTTAATGATATGTAATTCTCAACAGAGGGACTTAAAACATTATCTGAACATGAAGAAATGATTTAAAGACATGACTAACCATGAATTCTAGAAATTATACTTCAGCAAATAACAATTTCAAGAAAAAATGTCAAAATGAAATCTAAGAGTTGAGGAATGCTCTATTTCATCAAAGACTTCACTTTCAAGGACGAGAAAACATTCAAGATAAACAAATAACTACATTCGTAGAAGAGGGAACTCCTAAACATCTAGGACTACAATTATAAAGACTTTAAAAACAATTATTTGAGCAAGTTCAAAGGGTATGATCAAAGCAGATCTCTTTGGAAAACTTTGGACAAGGGTACTTTGAAAGGGGACTTCAGAAATAGTTTTTAAAGTGTCAACAAGAAGCAGGGAAAACCATGAATCATCTTGAGGCCAACTGTACTGAATTAATTCTGAAATAAGAAAGCTTTAAAGTTTGAAAAGTAGTTAAACCACTCAATCAAACATTCAACAGATGAAAACATAAAGAGAGTGAAGAGTAAACAGGTCTAAGGTGCTTCCAGGAGACATTTCTTAGCCTAAAATTTTTTCTCTACTATAAGTAAGAGCTAATGAAACAGAATGGAAAATAGGAAAAAACATTAACAGTTTAGAATACTTCACCAACAGCCAAGCTCAGGGATCTAATGACAAAGCTTTCTCCATCCATAAATAGGTCAAAACATCCACAAGTTCTAGTACATCAATTTATTTTCAATCTCAATAGAGATATATATTAATTCAAAGAGTTATCAAATGACCCCCTTATACAATGAGTTCGAATGTAGTATTTATGCTGCAAACGAGGAGGTGGAAACATCTAGGGTTCAAAATGGCATTAATGAAATAGTAAATGCACTCCTATCCTTAAAAACCATGCAAGGCATAAGGTAGGAATGTTTCTCAACTATTTATTTGTGTATTAAATATATCTTTACATCCTGTGGATGAAATAGCTGAAAATATTGACTTTGAGGCTCCTTTCTACCCTTTACAATAACTATTTGATAGTTTATAAAATATTTTTTTTTGTAATAACTGCCAATTTTCCCTTTGAGGTATAAAGTAAGTGAAAGGTGTCACTTTTGATTTATTAAGTGAATAACTCCTCCTTCGATGTATTCGAGGCTATCTTTGAGCCTAAGTCTTGTTGATTTAATTCTAAAAAATGCTCTTTAGGCCTAATTTGCCTTTATTTCATCATTTAACTGTGTTTTAAGGCTCCTTTAGCCTTGATCTACTTATTTGAACCTTTAACACTTCTGTATGTCTTCGTATACCTTGAGACTCTGTTTTGACTCTGATTTTGTGTTTTTGAGGCTGATCATGCCTTCTTTGGTCTTCAATTTGTTCTTTTACTGACTGTATCCATGTTTAAACTGTGTTTTATCATTAAAATTGTAGGATTAAACTTTTAATCCTTCAATCTTCTGCCTTAACCCTTTCCACTATGACTATTTGCTGGCTTTCCCTTTAATACACTATTTTTAGCCTTTAACTCTTTTGTTTTTAACAATTGTTTTCATGTATTAATCCCTTATGCCTTTTAAAACCTTGATTAGGTTTTAATATTCTGTTCTAAGGCTCTGATTTCGCCTTAAGCCTCTATAATGCATTGACATTGTCTTTTTCCTTTTTTTGTCTACTTCCACCTTTAAATTTAGTAATTGTTCTTTGTTTTGTCATGTGCAGGGTTTCTTAATGCGTTTGAAGGGTTTGATGACCCATCGAGGGTTTAAACCTTTTATATAACTCCTTTAGCTATTTTTCTTTGATTTTTGGGCCACATAGGACTATGATCCTCGGCCTTAGCACTGTCTTGGACTGTCAATAGCCTCATCCACCATAGAACCTACAAACAACCATCAAAACACATCATAAAATCCTGCGCAAGGGCTTAACACTACTTCACAGAGGCTAATGGAAGATGGAGGGGGAGATTGCAAAGGAAGAGGATAGTGCGCAGAGGAAGGAGAAGCATATGGGAGAGGTTTCCATGGCAGAACCGCAAAAACCAGGTTTAAAAAGGCTTTGGCATGAAAAAATGGGTAAAGGCGATTTTTGCGAAACCATAAGTGGTTTCACATTGCCCATGAGCGGTTGGCGGTTTCGTCCCAGGGGAACGCGATTCCATTCATCACTCGCCACATGCCCCTTGCAAAACTGTTTTTTTCGCGTGAATTTGAGGTGTTAAACCTTAGCTACAAAATCTCCGTGAAATGCGATTTGAGCTGTTGGATCGTAGGAGGTAGATCCAACGGCAGAGGTTTAGCACGATGGAAAGGTGCACGGGTGGGATTGTTAGTGGAGGATAGGTGGCAAGTGGTGATTGGATGGTAGCTCTACCTAGTGGGTGGTAGGTCTCGGCGGTGTTGGATGGGGAACCTTTATCGAGAACCATTGGATTTGATTAATCAACGGTGGGGATTGATCGTAGGGGTGAACGGATAGAAGAGTTAGGGAGAATGAAGGGTAGGAGGGGAGGCCTGTTGGCTGTTGGATGCTCGAGATGGATGGTTGGGATCTGTGGAGAAATAACATAGGTGCGGGGGAAATAAAAAGGAAGGAGGGCTTAAGGAAAGGGGTTGGGGCCTGGTCCCATGGAGAAATAAGGTGATCAGGAGTGGAGGAGAAGAGAAGCCAAGGAAGTAGCAGGGATAATGTTGTCCTATGGGTAAAAGAAGGACCAGGGGTAAAATACTAAAAAGGGCTAAGGGCTTAAGAAGGCGCGAAGAGAGTGGTCGGGTGGAAAAAGGAGAGGCCATGTATTAAGCACTTGGTTTCAAAACGTTGGGTTATATGACAGAGGAGGTTGAATTTTTTAAGCCCTCGGGGGCTTAAACTTTTATTTATGAAAAAGGTTGTTTTTAGGCCAAAAAATGGGTTTTTAGCCCAAATTAGAAGTTCTGGTAGGTGAAAAGAGACATTTTTAAACCATAAGAGGGTTTTTTTAATGATTTAAAAGGGGTGTTTTAGGGAAAATGGAGGATAAATGCAAAGGAAAAAGAATGAAATGGGCTTAGAAAGTGATGGAAAAAATGACCTACATACAGTCTCTTTTTATTCAGTAGTGTTTCTTGAGGATCCTGAATAAGGAACATCAGCAACAGCTTAGGGAACATCAATTTCTAGGGTACAACACTACTAACCTTTTTAGGAGACATAGATGAAGAAGTGGACTGATGTATTTGAAATGATGAAGGCAGTGAGATTTATAGAATTCATAATGTTCTTTCAATTTTGTTCTAGAAATCTGGGTGTGTTACATTTATTCATCTTTGGATAAAGTCAAAATTATGGATGACTAACAGTGGCTCCATTTCGGGAGGACATCTATCCTTTTAGGTGTCCAGAACCTCAAAAATATTTGAGTTTCAGTAGACCAGTGCCTCATCCATTTGGCATATTTCTTCTTTTCTTGTTGATCTTTATCTAAGAGGGACAACTTTTATCAATCTACAACATATAATTTCTTCAAAACAACATCTCTACCTACCCAATCTTACTTTTTCTAGCATTTTCTCTTCTTTCTTTGAGTGCATTTGAACTAGAAAATTCTTTCGACATTTTTATTTTTGAAAACAGAAATAAAATATCTAATCCTATCCTTATCTCTTCCAAGAGTTCAGATTAAACTGTTGAACTCTTTATTTTCTACCTAGCTACTGTAACCTATCAAGATTAAGCTATTTGACAGATTTTATTTCTATTTCTAAAATCGGAAATTTAAACACAGTCAAATCAAGATTAGATTGTCTGATTTTCTATGGTGTCTATGGCCTTATGTACAAGCTACACATAGAATTTATTTGTAGAACAATAAAACAAAATGATGAAGGCTTTAAGATCTGAAATTTATAAATATCCTTCAAGTCTTTTTCCAGCTCTGATTTTGATCTATTTAGAGCTATCTTTTTCCTTTTCTTGGTTCATATTTTGAGCTTGTTAGAACCATTTCCTTTCTATCCTAATCTATTCTATTGATAAGCCAAGTTTGAAAAAAATCTTTATAAATATGTGCTTCTACTAACTTATCAACATAAATTTAAAGTATGTTCAGCCATGATTAGGCTAGATGACTGAACAATATGTCATTTTCAAATCACCAGTGGCATTTAGATTGGCTCACTTTCAGAAAATTTTCTTTTTGGGTATGGGGATGTACCCTTTTTTGAATCTACCCTCTTTTATTTTTCTATTGTTTTTGTGTTTTTATTTTCTCAAATTTAAAAACAATGTTATATGCAGTGGAAAATAAAATCTCTAAAATTTAGGACACTTGGCAGAAACAATTCTTGAGCATCTTGCCATTTACAGGACCTCCAAATAAATCTTCTCCATTCATCTCTTGAAGAGAAAAAGCATTATGACCCTTGATAGAATGAATAATATAGGGACCTTTCCACAGATTTTCAAATTTTCCATGTTTTCCCTTTTCTTCCCTTCTAGAATCCCACTTTAGAACTATATTTCCAGCTTGGAAATCATTCTCTTTAGTCCTCTTATCAAATAATTTCTTGATATTTCCTTGGAATTTTTGTGTTTTTCTATACACTTCCTCTCTAGTCTGCTGCAAATGAATGGTCTGATTTATCCTTCTCTACATATCATTTTACTCAGATTGTGTTTCTTGGAGGAGCTTCATGACTGGAACTCCTAGTGAGGTTGGGAAGACTGCATCCATGCCATAAACCAGCTAATAGGGGGACATATTAATTGACTTTTTGGTGGTTAGTCTATTAGACCACAACGCATGAACAAGCTTACTATGCCATGATTTTTGATTCTCTTCCGACATCTTTTTGATAATATTGACAAGGCTTTTGTTGGAGGATTAAACTAATCCATTTCCTTGGGGATAGTAGGCAGTGGAATGACCCAATGTAATATGATATTTATAGCAAAAGTCAACCATTTTCTTAGATTTGAAGGCAGTAGCATTTTTTGTGATAATTTTTCTTGGACAACCAAATATGGATAGTATGTTGGTTTCAAGGAACTTTATAATGACAGAGTCAGTAGCATTCCTAGAGGGTATGGCTTCTATCCACTTGGTAAAATAATCAGTGGCAGTGAGGATCCACTTATGTTGCACTGATGATGATGGATGAATTTCCCCAATGAAGTCCAAGCCCCATTGTTTAAAGGGAGCCTCAACACTGATGGGATATAAGGGTAAGGGTAAAATTTTTCTTTTGCCATAAAAAATTTGACACTTATGGCAAGGCATGACAAGTTTCTGAGTATCTGGGAAAAGGGTGGGCCAATAGTAACCAGATCTGAGGATTTTATTTACTGTGGTCTTCCAGTATAGATGTCCTCCACATTCTCCCTCATGCAATTCATGCATGATTTTTCCTGCATCAACCTCAAGCAGACACTTAAGAAATATTCCAACAAAATTTTTCCAATATAAAACCCTATCTAATATGCAATAATTTAAAACATTTTGTTTCAAAAATCTAGCTTTATTTTTGGACAAAGAAGGAGGGGAATTTAGGTAAAGCAGCACATATATGATATCAACATACCAATGTGAATTCACAAATTTTTCTTCAATGAATGGAGCTGTGCATTCCTCTATTTCTTCTAAGACATCAACCATATTCATATCAAGTGCTTGGAAGTTTGACTCAGCCATGAGTTTAGCTAATCCCTGCCCTTTGATCAGTTTGGTAGGACTGATTTCTAAATATTATTCTAGAATAATAGCAATCCATTTTCCCCTTTTACCATCAGGGTATTGATTTAGAATATCCTTGAAAACTATGTGTGGAACAAAAGCAATGATGTGAGAATGCAGAATATAGACTCTAAAGTCTTTCAATGCTTTTACCAAGGCTAAGGCTTGTTTCTCCATGATGTTATGCTTGAGTGAAGCATCTCACAAAGCCCTACTAAAAAAGGATATTGGTTTTTCATGCCCCATTTCATTCTTTTGTAGAAATACCACAACGATTGTATGTTCAGATGCAAAAGAAAATATATAAAAATATTTGGTGAAATCAGGACTAATAAGAACTGTTGTTTGAGTTAGAGCTTGTTTTACCAGTTCAAATGATTTTTTAGCTTGTATTGTCCATTTAACACCTACATATTTCTTTAGCATGTTTGTGATATTTCTTAATAGCTCAGCAAGGTTGGAGATGAACCTCCTTAAAAATTTTATCTTCCCAAGGAAAGATTGTAATTCTTTAAGGTTTCTAGGATGGCTGATCTTCAATATGCCATTAATCCTTTTAGGGTCTACTTTGATTCCCTCTTCAGAAATAATGTGGCCAAGAAGTTTCCCTTCTTGGAGACCAAAGAGTGTCTTTTTTGGATTCAAAGATAAGCCATATCTCCTACATTTTTCAAAAACTTTTCTCAAATGAATCAAGTGTTCTTCATTAGTTTTAGAGAAAACAGTGATTTCAACAAGGATAATGATTATAAAATAGCCTATGTCTTCTGATAAAGCTATGTCCATGGCCCTTTCGAAGGTGGCCCTTGCATTCATTAAATAAAATGACATTTTGACATACATGAATGTACCCCAAGGTGTAGTAGAAGAAGTTTTATGTTGGTCACTTGGGAGTACTAAAACCTGACTGTATCCTGAGAACCCATCCAATAGTGAAATTATTTTAGCCCCAACCACCCTTTGAAGTATATGATCCATTTTTGGAAAGGGATAGTTATCTTTAAGAGAGGCTCTATTTAGATTCCTGAAATCAATGTAGAGCCCAATTTCTCCAGTCTTTTCCTAAAAGATACTAAGTTGGAAACCCATTCTAAATACCTGATGGGAACTATGATCCTATCATCATAGATATTTTTAATCTCTTTCTCAACTAAAGGAAATAAAATAGGGTTTATCCTCCTTAGTTTTTGTTTGAAAGGTTTCTGATTTTCCTTAAGAGGAATTTTGTGTTGAATGATGCTAGTATCATATGATTTTAAATCCTTGTATCCCCATGCAAATACATCTTTAAATTCTTTGAACAGGTCTATGTATTGTTCTTTAATGTGAGCTGGGAGAGTGCTAGAGAGCTTGATCATTTTAGTTTCTGCTAGGCTACCTATGTTATGTTCTTCTATGTTTGTTTCTATAGGCTCCATTCTTGGTTCTTTGGCTACATCATTGAAATCAAAAAGTTGTTATAATGGTGTAAGACCTCTTGGAATTGTATCATTTTTACAATGTAAAATTTCCAGGTCTTTCTGGTCTGTACTATCAACCATTTCTGCTCCAAATGGATGTTCAAAATGGTTTATATCAATAGAAAAGGACAACGCTGTTTCATGGTTTTTTTTCTTCATTAAAACAATCTTCCTTATGGCTTAAAATAGGTGTTGGCATGGAAAATTCATTCTTTGATTGTGGAAAATCATCTATGTGTTTGTCTCCTTCAAAAACTTGCCAATAATCTTCATTATCAGGTATTTCAGGTCTGCTTTTTACCTTTATATTGGACTATTGACTTGTATTTGGTATTTGATAGTTACTAGCAGCAAAGGAAAGTTTATTTGCTAGATGATTTTGAGCTCTTGGGATAAAAATGAGTTCATAGTTTTCAAAGGTTTTCAGGAGATGAAGGGCAGCGTTCCTATGTTCTCTGAGTTTTTGGTTTTTGGTTGAATACTCCCCTTTAGTCTGTCTGATAATTAGCTTAGAATCCCCTTGGATTGATATTATTTTGGCTCCTAAATCTTTGAGTAAGTGTAGGCCAATAAGGAGGGCTTCATACTGAGCAATATTGTTTGTGCATGGAAAATCCAGTTTGTAGGAGAATCCTTTGTTTGTGTTTTTTATCCATACCACAACCCCTACACTTAGTTTACTACAAGAGCCATCAAAGTTTATTTTCCAAGGTATTTCAATTTCTCTTTCATTTTCTTTCTGCTATTCAAGGTTGCTAAAATCTGGGCTATTCTTTTCTTGAATTGATCGCAGATTTGATTGTTCTGGTAGAATAAACTCTCCTTTGTTTTCATTGTATTGTTGACTGATTTCATACTCATTATATAAGATAAGGGAATCCAAATCTGAATGGATGGAGTAGATAGGAGAATTTTTTGGTCTATCTATGTTGCTCGCCATGTATTTTATGTGGGATTCCCTGTATAGTCTTCTAGTTTGGCTAAATATAAGGATGGTGGCATAAGACATGTCCATTTGAAGGCTCCCCTGAATTTTGGCTCCCCATGATCTAGATAGAATCATGCCATACTTAGGGGGAATGTCAACTACCACTATTTCCATTACTAAACTCTTAGCAGGAATTTGTGACAAGTTAACACACAAATATTTAACTAAGCCTAAGCATTTGACCCTGCTGGAATCAAAAGAATACAGGTCTTTGTATGGTTTAGTAATTTCTAAGCCTAGGCTTTCCATTACTGCTTTGGGCATAAGATTGTGAGAAGCACCTGAGTCTAGCATGACATTGTGCAATATTTTCTCATGTATATTCAAGTTGACATAGAAGTGAGGGACAGTGCCTTCTTGGTATTTTCGTTCAACTTCAGAACCAAACAATAATTCTGGTTTATCATCTGCCAAGTTTAAAGTATCAGTGTTACTGCCCATATTAAAAGCTTTCAAAACTTGTTTTTTATATACATCTTGAGTTACTAGTTCAGTTAAGGGTATGGTGATTTTAATCTTGGAAATTTCCCCTTCAAGGCTGAAAGGAACTATTGTTTTTGACATATTTACATATGTTTTGCAATTTACAACTCTTTTAGCAATTTTGACTTGCTGAACTTTATTTGAACTGTTATTTGGGACAGATTTGTTAGGGCCACTAGAAAAAGTACTAGGACAGCTTTGTTCAACCCTTTGTTGAATGTTTTTTTCTTTATTTTGGTCAGTTTTCTTGGCTAAAGTGTTGGTGTTACTTACTGTTTTCTTAGGTTGATTTTATGAGGTTTTCTTAACAGTAGTACTAGTGTTTTTATCATTGGAACTCTCTAGGCTACCTTTTCTTCTGAGATTGTATTGTTTGTGTACCTCCATGATATCATTTTCAAACCCCAATCTGTAGTCTTCAAAATCCTCATTATTGTATTTGGTTTTTTCTGAAGAGAAGAAACCTTATTCTTCTTCAGTGAGAAAAACATCTATCTCACTGTCAGATCCTATCAAGTTTACATGATTTTCTTCCAACCTTTCAACTTCCCTTTCTTCTTCTTCGTCAACATAGTTTTGTTGAAAGGGAGGCCTAATCTGCTGGTCATTGTCTCTCTGCCTATCTTGATTAGGGTCTCTTCTAAGATTTTGGTTTCTATTTCTGTTTGGGTTTTCTCTAGGAGGCACTCTATCATTTAGATTTATCTTTTCCAGCATCCTCTCCATTACCTTTACTAAGTTATCAATTTTATTATTTGATGATGAGGTTGAAGCCATTGTATCATCTTTGTATGTAACTTTTTTTTCTTCTCTCAACCTAGCTCTTTTCTCAATTAGATTTTCCTCTACACTCATGGCTCCCCTCTGCATATATTATAAAGTTGAAGGGTCTCTTTCTCTTAGCTGATAGGCCATTTTAGGGTGAAAGCCTTCTCGGAATTTAGCCAAGGCTAAGCCTAGTGGAGGTTTCATGTTTGGAGGAAGTGCATTATACACACTATTGAATCTAGTGCAGTAATCATGGAAACTTTCCCCAGTATTTCTTTTGAGGTTAGTATAGTCTGAAAGGATTTGGAGAGGGTTTTTTTCTGATTTCCCATTTGTTTATGAATGCTTGATATAAAGAAGGGAGATCATTTATGTTGTGAGGAGCTAAGTTTTTAAACCATTTCTTGACTTCTCCTCCTAAAATTTGAGAAAAAATCCTCATCTTATTGGTCTCTTCTTCTATTTCGATGTAATAAAAAGCACCATTCATTTTGTCTACATGTTGCGGAGCAGTAGTAGGTTCATTTGCAGTGAAATGGGGAATTTTGGACTAGTAATCATTTGGTAAAGGAGCCATAGGCTGTGGTAACACTAGTGGAGCATATCATGCTACCATGATTGGAAATAATGGGGGATTTAAAAGATGTGGATTTACAAGAGCGAAAGTGGGCTGAAATGGAGTGTTTTGAACAGTGGATGTGTGGATAGGAGTGGAAGAAACACTTGGGCCAACAAACTGATGATGAGTAGATTTGTTGTGGAAGGAGCTGAAATGATGGAGAAGATGAGAATCAAGTGGAGTAGAAGGTGAGGCCTCTCTGCTAAAGCCCTGTTGAAAATCTATGGTTTCAACATCAGCTTGGTTTAAATCATTTTGAGACTTATTTCTGAAGAGGTTCTTTGTGTGAGGTAAAACAAAGTGGGGATCTTTGAAGACTGTGAGGTTTTCAAGGACATATCTTGTTCTTGGAATGGTCCTATCAGTAGTTGGTTTTCCAGGTCTAGAATTTTGCCAAAAAATCCTCTCTGGATTTTCAACTATGGCAGGGGGATTAGGATCTGGATGGGATCTAGTGTTGATCCTATGTGAAGCCAGATTTCAATTTTTCAAAATTTAGAGAAGAGGTTTTCAAGACTGTTTTTCAAAATTTTTCCTCTCACAATGATTTCTATAATAGGATAACTAGGCTTCTAAACTTCATCAAGGCTAGTTAACACAATCTTCAGGAAATATGAAGATCTAGTGAGGTAATAGGCCAACTGGGGCTAGTGGAGTCACCAGGTGGAAATATTTAGCTTTTCTGAAGGTAAAATGTTTTATTTTCCACCACCAGTGGTTTCTTTAAAAACCAATCTGAAATGTTCTTGGGGTTTTCTAAGCTTCTATGGTTTTTTGAATGACTTATGAGTCTATAAGAGCTTGCTAGGCAACTATAAACTCAGTGGTCCCACTGTGATCGCTAGAATGTTGGGATCCTATGATTTAGCAGATTGGCATACTAAATGAAAAGGCAACACAAAAACCAGTCTTTAGAGGTCTAAGATCTATCCCTCCTAGTCTCAGAGAGGGATCTCTCAATTTTTTTGCAAAGATATGACTTGTTTGCTTGTAAATAGGTTGATTTTAGGCTAGTTATTGAGCTTGAGTTTGTTTGATTGTTTGATGGGACATGATGATGTAGGAAGCATAGATAGTAAAGGGAAATCTCTAAGTCATTTCGAAATGGAGTCAAAATCGAAATGGTAAGAAGTTTGTAGATGAATCAGGGGTGTCAAAGGGAAAATCTAACTTGGCTATTGGATATGCAAAGTTTTCAGGTGAAATGAAATGAACATTAGGGGTTTTAGAATGAAAAGTAGAACTAAGGGAAATTAAAAATCCTTAATTATATGTACTTCTCAACAGAGGGACTTAAAACATTATCTGAACATGAAGAAATGATTTATAGACAAGGCTAACCATGAATTCTAGAAATTATACTTTAGCAAATAACAATTTCAAGACAAAATTTCAAAATGAAATCTAAGAGTTGAGGAACGCTCTATTTCATCAAAGACTTCACTTTCAAGGATGAGAAAACATTCAAGATAAATAGACAACTGCATTCATATAAGAGGGAACTCCTAAACATCTAGGGCTATGATTATAAAGACTTTCAAAACAATTATTCGAGCAAGTTCAAAGGGTATGATCAAAACAAACCTCTTTGGAAAACGTTGGACAAGGGTACTTTGAAAGGGGACTTCAGAAATAGTTTTTAAAGTGTCAACAAGAAGTAGGGAAAACCATGAATCATCTTGAGGCCAACTATATTGAGTTACTTTTGAAATAAGCAAGCTTCAAAGTTTGAAAATAAGTTAAACCACTCAATCAAAAATTCAGCAGATGAAAACATAAAGACACTGAAGAGTAAACAGGACTAAGGTGCTTCCAGGAGACATTTATTAGCCTAAAAATTTTACTTTACTATAAGCAAGAGCTAATGAATTAGAATGGAAAATAGGAAAAAAAATTAATAGTTTAGAATACTTCACCAACAGCCAAGCTCAGGGATCCAAAGATAGAGCTTTCTCCATCCACAAATAGGTCAAAACATTCATAGGTTCCGGTACATCAAATTCTTTTCAATCTCTGCAGAACTATATATTAATTCAAAGATTTATCAAATGGCCCCCTTATACAATGAGTTTGAATGCAATATTTATGCTGCAAACGAGGAGGTGGAAACATATAGGGTTCAAAATGGCATTAATGACATAGTAAATGCACTCGTATCCTTAAAAACCATGCAAGGCATAAGGTAGGAATGTTTCTCAACTATTTATCTATGTATTAAATATATCTTTACTTCCTGAGGATGAAACAAATGAAAATATTGACTTTGAGGCTCCTTTCTACCCTTTACAATAACTGTCTAACAATTTATAAAATATCTTTTTTTGTAATAACTGCCAATTTTCCCTTTGAGGTATAAAGTAAATGAAAGGTGTCACTTTTGATTTATTAAGTGAATAACTCCTCCTTTGATGTATTCGAGGCTATCTTTGAGCCTAAGTCTTGTTGATTTAATTCTAAAAACCCCTCTTTAGGCCTAATCTGCCTTTATTTCATCATTTAATTGTGTTAAAAGGCTTTTTTAAGCTTGATCTACTAATTTGAACCTTTAACACTTTTTTCTGTCTCTGTATACTTTGATACTATGTTTTTACTCTGATTTTGTGTTTTTGAGGCTGATCATGCCTTCTTCGGTCTTTAATTTTTTATTTTCCTGACTGTATCCACCTTTAAACTGTGTTTTATCATTAAAATTGTAGGATTAAGCTTTTAATCCTTCAATATTTTGCCTTAACCCTTTCCACTGTGACTATTTGCTGGCTTTCCCTTTAATACATTGTTTTTAGCCTTTAAATCTTTTATTTTTAACAACTATTTTCATGTGTTAATCCCTTAGTTTTTTTGAAACCATAAGTGGTCTTCGCATTGCCCATGAGCAGTTGGCAGTTTCTCCCCTGGGGAACGTGATTCCATTCATCGCTCACCACGTGGCCCTCGCAAAATCGCTTTTTTCGGGTGAATTTAAGGTGTTAAACCTCGAGTGAAAAATCTGTGCGAAATACGATTTGAGCCATTGGATCGTGGGAGGTAGATCCAACGACAGAGGTTTAGCGCAATGGAAAGGTGTGTGGGTGGGAGTGTTAGTGGAGGACATGTGGAAGGCGGTGATTGGATGGTAGCTCTGCGTAGTGGGTGGTAGGTCCCGATGGTGTTGGATGGGGAACCTTTATCGAGAACCGTTGGATTTGATTAATCAACGATGGGGATTGATTGTAGGGGTGAACGGATAGGAGAGTTAGGGAGGATGAAGGGTAGGAGGGGAGGCCTGTTGGCCATTGGATGGTAGGGATGGATGGTTGGGATCCGTGGAGAAATAACATAGGTGTGGGGGAAAGAAAAAGGAAGGAGGGCTTAAGGAAAGGGGCTGGGGCCCTGTCCCATGGAGAAATAAGGTGATTAGGAGAAGAGGGGAATAGAATCCAAGGAAGTAGCAGGGATAGTGCAGTCGTGTGGGTAAAATAATGGCCGGGGGTAAAAATCTAAAAAGGGCTAAGGGCTTAAGAAGGCACAGAGAGAGTGGTCGGGTGGAAAAAGGAGGGGCCAAGTCTTAAGCGCTTGGTTTAAAAACGTTAGGTTATATGACAAAGGATGCTGAAGTTTCTAAGCCCTCAGGGGCTTAAACATTTATTTATAAAAAAGGTTGTTTTTAGGCCAAAAAATGGGTTTTAGGCCAAATTAGAAGTTTCGGTAGGTGAAAAGAGGCATTTTTAAACCATGAAAGGGTTTTTTTTAATAATTTAAAAGGGGTTTTTTAGGGAAAATGGAGGATAAATGAAATGGAAAAAGAATGAAATGGGCTTATCAAATGATGGAAAAAATGGCCTACATATAGTCTCTTTTTATTCAGTAGTGTTCCTTGAGGATCCTGAATATGGAATAGCAGCAGGAGCTTAGGGAATACCAGTTTTTAGGGAACAACACTCCTAACCTTTTTAGGAGACATAGATGAAGATTTCAGTGGACTGATGGATTTGAAATGATGAAGGCAGTGAGATTTCTAGAATTCATAATGTTCTTGCAATTTTGTTCTAGAAATTTGGGTCTGTTACGTTTAGTCATATTTGGATAAATTCAAAATTATGGATGACTAACATGAAGTTGGGCAAAGAGATATAGCCTAAGAGGGATGAACTCCTTCATCACTTGAATTTTTGTGTTTACTATTGTGGTATTATTGTATTAATTATTACTCCAAAAAATGAGTTTTAAAAGTATGTTTATGTGTTAAAGAAATTGACATAAGAGGTTAAAAACCCTAATCTATTCACTTACAAAATCTGGCAACATCCTCAAGCTTCCATATACTGATTAGTTTAGTATCAGAGCTTTGGTTCTTTGTTTTTTTGAGGGTTCAATTTGTTTGCAAGTGTTTCTAATTCTTACAAAATTTGAATCTCAAGAGAGGAAAAGGAAATCTTGTGGTTGTAATTCCTCAAGTTAGGTCAAGGAAAAGGAGAGCTAATTTGCCACAATATCCATCACAAATTTCACCTCAAATTGTAATTGAAGCTTCAGCAAGCATGTCGCATGAAGGAGAGCCTAAAAATATGTCAGAGGATGAGAAATATTTCAGAAAAGCATTCTTTGACATAACACAAATGGTGAAATTTCTATATGAGGAGAGAAACACAAGGTTGCAAGGTTAGAGCTCCAATCCTCCAAAGGGAGATAAGTATTCAAAAGGAGATGGAGGAGACAGGGACTAGACTCCAAATGCTAATGTAGGGAATTGTGACAAACCACCTTTGACACCACCATTCTCTTCACCTCCATCCTCACCACCATCTTCGCTATCATCATCTTGCACAACAATCCCTTCACAAGCACCTCCACATTCTCCTAAGGGACATGGTAAAACTCCATAGTTGAAACTTGACATAAGATTTTAATTTCCTATGTATAATGGAGAGGTAAATTCTAAGAGAAAAGACAATTGGGTTCATCATCTTGAAATATATTGCAAGATACATAGGATCAAGGATGATGACACCAATATTCAACTTACTTCATTAAGGTTGGAATGTGAAACACTTATTTGGTGGGAATAAACCACTCAAGAGGAAATGAAGAAACATGGTAATGTATTAACCTCTTCGAATGATTTTCTTGCTAAATTTGGAAGAGAATTTTATCCATTGGCATACATGCAGAAAACTATAATGGATTGGCAAAAATTTAGGCAAGGAAAGGGAAAAAGTGTGCAAATCTATACTCAAGAGTTTAGAAGAAGAGCACTAATATTGGGTGTGGATTAGACATTTGAAGATACTTTGTTGAAATACGTTGGTGGTTTGCATAGTTACTTAAGGCATACAATTCTCATGTTTAACCCTACAATTTTAGATGAAGTTTGTGTATATGCCACACATCTAGAGGCAAGATCGAAACATGTTTGAGATGAAACAAGTGAGAATACCTTTGAGTCTGGAGAAAAAGGAAAGGGTAAGTTCAAGGGAAAAGGAAAGAAGAATGCTTCCATAAATATGGAGAGAGATAAAATCATATGAAAAAACTTTTCCAATTATGGACATGATGAAGATCATTGCAGGAAACTTCATCCAGATATGAGACACAAGAAGTTTAAAAACAAGGAGAAGGTAAAGACAACTGCAACAATACAACATGATTTAGTTGAGAGTGCAAGCTTCTATGATCCATAATATTTTAACTATAAATCTTCCAGGAAATCACATAAGGAATTACAGTTGGTAGTTTGAAACGCGTTGGTTCCAAAAATTCCTTATGTGATTTCCTAGAAGATTTCTAATTAAAACAAGATTTAGGTTCTGATTCCAGAGATGAAACAAAGATCACAACGATGGAATTGAAAAGCAAGGGAATTGCAAGTAATAGTTCTTCAAGTTGTATTAATGAAACTGAAGATGGAGAAACAAGAATTGAGCTTTTCCATATTAGAGTTATTTCAAATCATACCAAGATATACACACTATTTGATAGTGGTTTGCAAGCAACTCTTACCTCATAAGACATTGTCAAGAAGTTAAATTTCGAAATCATTCCACATCGTAGACCATATCCTTTGGGTTGGATATGTGAGAAAGAAAAATTGCAGGTTACAAGGAGGTGCATCCTTATATTTGCAATCATTGTAAACTTTCTTGATGAAGTTGAACTTGATGTAATTCAGCTTGATATTTGTGGTAAAGTTTTCTGAAGCCCACATATTTATTATAGGAGAGAAATATTTCATTTCCATGAGAATAAGTATCCGTTTTTCAAGAATGGGATTGAGTACATTGTTAGAGCGCCTATTAATAAGTTTACCTCTTACTAATGTCAGACAAATGAAGAGAATTGTTAATGCTAGCCAAAAAATTTCATTTTTAATGTTCAAGAAAAATGATTTCGTGAATGAGGCCTTTTTAGTAGATGAATCAAAATGTAAAATCTGGTTTCATAGATGTTGATAATGATTGTGAAAATATGTTTTAGGACTCTAACATGTTTCCTCTTAAAGTAGGTAAACAAGACGAGGTAAATTTGCAACAACATGCATCATTATTGAACAATTGTGTGAACAAGATTCCAGTGTTAGAGAGTGCAGAGTTCAAAGATAAAATGAAAAAGAAGTTTGAAAAAGAGGAAATTTGTTTTAAAATCTGTTCTTATGGGTTTCATAATATTTTATCTTTGAAATGAGATGGTGCATGGAAATGTTGATCACATTTAGTCAAAAGTTGATCCAAGTGCAAGGCTAGACATGTTAAGCATCATCATGTCAACAATGTTCAAGGTGAGAAGAATTTGAGGTTGTTTAATTTTCCTTTGATTGACGATCGAGGAGGGAATGTGTTTATTCCTTCAAAGGAATCTCTCTATTCTACATATTCTGGGAAATTGCAGTAAGACGTTATCTATGACAGTAATATAAGGATTCCAAAATCAGGGAAAATGATGTGTTTTCAAGAAAATCTCAAAGTGTCGAATTCAAGAAAAATTCAATGGGTTGAGATTGGAAGGGTGTGGGTTTTGTACCCTCATCTATTTGTTGATGGATAAAGAGATTTTTTTGGTCCAAAAGCTTCTAGTGGGGAGGAATGATCCGATGGATCAATTTTATGCTCAAAATTCAAAGTTCTCAAAATGGATCAAAATGAGCTACAATGCATATATCTCTGACGGGACTCATTTTGCTCAAATCCGACATCGGATGCTCCCAATATTGCGTTCTGTTTGTTTTGGGAAACAAAAAATTATTTTGACTTGGTTTGTATAGGAGTCCACAATCAGTGGTTTATACAACTGACTAGACCATGACATCGCAGGTTGACACTTATTTTTCAACCAATGGCTTCTTAAATTTTGGCACAATCTTGTTGGCTCGAATTTGGGGGTTTTTTATTTGTTTACAAGATGGTGTGTTGGTCCAAGCAGAGAGGACCATGTAGGCCAACCAGAGGTTGCCACGTGGCCTCCTTGTGGCCATGCAAAATTATGGTTTAGGCCATATTGGGCATTCGTGGATTCCAGCGCGAGATCTCCACCAAGCACCAAATGTCTCCAAGCATCTCGATTGTGGTAGTAGTTAACTACTATAGCCATCCACATCTATTTAAAGTTTAATTTCTTTGGTTAACCCCAACCTTGGTCCACAAACTAGGGTTAAGGGCTAACCCCAACCTTGAAATTTTGTATCACTACTAACCAAAGTTTTTTATTGCAATATATGATGGAGAAAACCACATATATATACCACATAAATTATAGTTTGAAACACATATTTATTGGTAGATATGCTTTAACCAAACCATATGTAAAACCCATGGAACCCAAATTTCCTGTAACATTTTCCACGATGATTTAAGACTTTGGAATGGGTGTTAACTCCATAGGGTTAAGTGGTCACTACGACTTTTGTTGCCACGGTTAAATTTATTTGCAGCGGGTTTTTCAACTATTAATGTGGTGGGTTAAGCCTTGGAATCATGTTCACATGCCAAGGTTAAGGTTTTATGCCACATGTTATGGTGGCAGATGGGTTAAGCATTGGCAGTTTTGAAGTGTCACATGTGAACACCTATAAGCACAAAATGTTAATAGTTGATGTTACAGTTTGGTTCTGGTGGTTTGGTTCCGATAGTTAAGTTTATACCATTCACATTTCCATGGAGGTCACATTTTAATGCCATGGTTAGCACCAACATGAAAAGGTATGATGGGCCCAAAATCGATGCCGGAGGAGAGGAAATGTGGCACTCGATTAACTAGACAAAGGCTAACATAGGAAAATTAAGGAGGCAATATTTTACACTCAGTGCAGTGGGAATCTCATCGCAATGGGGTGAAATCATCACCCCATGTTGTCGTGATCGGCATATATTGTAGAACGAATTACAAGAAGGTGTGATTTATAAGATAGATAGTGCATAACTTTAGGGGAGCATAACTCATTCTCATTTTAGACTTTTTTGGAGCAGAAAAAGCCCAACCAGGGGTTTTTACTGTTCTAGAGCCATTAGAGACATTTAAGTATTATAACTTGATGTAAACACACTTTTTATAACATAATAAAAGATACCCAACCATTGGTAGATGGAATAGGAGATGTAGCCCAGGATGGGTGAACTCCTTCATCACTTGTTGTTTTTATGTTTATGTGTTAAATAAATTGGCATAAGGGGTTAAAAACCATAATCTATTCACTTGAAAAATTTGACATAATTCTCAAGCTTTTCATATACAGATTACTCTTCCTCTCCAACTTCATCTCTCTTTCCCTCCCTCTCTCCAATCTCTCACATCCTCTCTCTTTCTTCCTCTCTCTCCATTTCTCTCCCACCTCTCTCTCTCTCTCTTCACCCTCCAACATTGTTACTATATCCCTCTCTCTCTCCTTGTCTCCCCTACTCTCCATATATCCTTCCTTGTCTCTTTGTCTCACCCCCAAAAATACACACTCTCTCTCCATCTCTCCCTTGTTACTTAGCCAATAAAGAATAAGTTATCTAATAAATTTAATATATAAACCAATTTCAAGAACCATTTCTTAGAGACTGAAGCCAAGTATGTCTAGAATCTAAAGTAATCTCACAGGAAAAAATGGCGTCATTGGAAGGTCAAGCTATCCACGATGTAATGGTAACATCGCAAGAGTTATTGCAAACTATCAAACTAAGGATCAACAAAGATTTCATAGCTAAAGTAGGTCCCACCCACATCCCACCAAATTGTTCAATCAAATAAGTTGGTTGTATCTATTTCTAACCCTTCTACAACTAGGATTCTCTCATTCAATCATTTTTTGGATGGAAGCATGTTTCATTTCAGTTGTGTATGTGGGTTGGATCAATGGAATAGCCATTGACTTCATTCACCCTTCGAGAGGTATAAGGTCGACTTGTCCCTTCTTTCCCGCCCCCTGGTCTTAGTAGTATAAGGTCTCAATATGCTAATCAAGAAAAGGTTAAGAGGGGAAGTATTAGAGGAAATTTCAGCCTAAAAGTGGCCTCCTAAGGAAAAATAATGAAATAATAGTTAAAATAAGAAAATAAGAGTTATGAATTTTGGAGAGAAAACAAGAAAACTACTTTTATTTAAATTGTATTTTTAGGTTATCTCCTTATATGTTTACTCAAATTTCAAGTTTAGACACTCATTAGATGATAAATTAAATTCCACATCCAACATATAATCGTTATGCATACTTTTGAGAAGACCCACTTTGATAAAAATCGCAGATACATTAAAAAAACATGTTTTAACACGTTTTTTTAATGTATCTGGAATTTTTATCAATGTGGGTTTTCTCAAAAATATGCATAATGGGTACTTTTTGGATGTGGAATTTAATTCTGCATTTAATGAGTTTATAAATATGTAATTTGAGTAAACCTATAAGGAGATAACCCAAAAATACATTAAAAAAAAGAGGTTTTTCTTCTTTCCCCCCCAAAATATTTACATGTACCTCTTTTTAAATTTAAATAGTTTTGATTGGTTTACATATTATGACACGGAAATTACTTGAAAATTTCATGGGAACTTTAAGGCTAAATTTTCCTCTATTAATAGTATAGGAATCAAGGTGGCCAAAGGAGCAAACATGACCGACCTATTGTTCGTGGAAGAATTATTTGGGAATATCATAGTGATAGACGAAAGAAAAATTGGAGGAATCCTTAACCTCTTTTTTGATGAAATAGGAATGGAAGTCAACCTAAAAATTTTCTCCATCAAATTCAATCTTTTCAGTCAAGCTCAAGGGAAAATGATCCTTGGTTTCCTCACTTTCACTGTGAAGAACTTTGAGCCTAAACTCTCGTGCTTGGGTTCTCATTTGAAGCTAGAAAATCATGGGTAAAGGGATTGGACATGTTTAATGGTCAAAATTAATGGCAGGATAGAGCACCGAACTTACATATGGATCTCAATGGCTCGTAGGATAGTTCTCGTAAATTCTATGCTGAACAAGAATCTGGCGTATAGGAATGAGGCATATCATCTTAAGGTATATGCAGAGAGGAAATAAAGGGCTAGTAGGAATACCTCTTATTATATGTGAGGTTGCTTCAAAACCAAAGGATATAGGGGGCTAGGAATAAAACACATTTTTCATTTCTCCAAATCCTTACCTAGTAAAGGGGATTGGAATTTCGAAATTATTCATGAAGAAAGGAATTTGGAAAAATATTTTATTTCATGGGTATATTTCAGTGAAATCAATAGAGGAATTGGTTAAGATAACCCAATAGTCAAGTCAAAAGAGGATAAAATTTCTAGAATCATTTGATTGAAGCTTCCACATCATCGACTCCTCACTCTGTTGGAAGATCAGGAATGAGTATTGAATCAGATTTACAGAGAATGAATGGGTTTGAAAATAGGCAACTTATAACGCCCAAAGTTCGCTCGGAAAAATATAGGAGAAGAAACCTCAAGTACATATCATATCTAGTCATTCCAATGGCTCACCATTCACAGAAGCAAGAATGGCTCAGTGGCTAGGTCACATGCCTCAATTAGGAAAGAATAGGAGCAATGGATATTATTCAGAGCTCAATAGAAAAGGACAGGAATAAATTTGAGGGAGGAATAAGACATGCTCCTTTCGCATGCCAATCCTATCCAGGGCACTTAGTTAAACCGGGGTATGGAACATTGTGCAGACCCTAATATGTAAGGGAGTCTCCTTGGCAGTGGAAACATATTTGGAAAATAGAGCCATGTCAAAGATGATTATCTCACATGGTTAGAACTAATCGATTTGACCTCACATGGGATAACATCCAAATGTGAAGCAGGGAAGGCGTAGGAGATACCCTCTTTTTGAGGAAGCAGGAGTGATGGTAACCTGGTTAATGATCCATTTTGTTACTCAAATGAGATATTGAGCTCGATATGAAACCTCTCTATAGTCCATTAGAGGATTTTATCTATGTAGGTATGAATAACTTATTTTTACACAATCCATACACACATATGCTAATATATATACACATTCTACATTAAATTTTGTAGTACCCATGATAATTTGTTAATCACATAGCCATCAAATAAAATAAAAATGAAAATGAGGGAGGTTAGTGTAAATGTCTTCAATATATATATATATATATATATATATATATATATATATATATATATATATATATTATTTATTCTTACTAGGGGATTAACCCTATAGGAGACTACAAACTATTTGGATAGATAGTTGGGTTCTCTTTGATTACAACATCAATAATTCTTACATTTTCGACCACTTGCATAATTTATTTATTTATTTTTTTGTGGACACTAACCTCAATAAATCTGTATATTTCCAGACTTACTCCTATCTAAATTTATGCAAATATTTGCATAAATTATGGTGGGTGGTAACTCTCGGTAAACATATTTATTTATGTTAGTGTAAAAAAAATCTTCCATGAAATTTGAGATATATATATATATATATATATATATATATTAACCTCATACATAAATATGAAATATGTTCATGCACTTATATGTGAATAAGTATTTAGATATACATACATAGAAAATGAACTCATAATTATTTGATGTACTAAGTGTTGCACAAATCAAGCATACTAATATTCATCCATATTCTATCTAGATCTCAATAATTAAAGCATTTAGGAGAAGATATAGCTTTGTGAATTGCATCTATACATGTTTAAATTTTTGGAACTTGTAGCATTTTTATTTTATTTTTTATGTTCTAAAGTTTTCTTTCTAAAGTAGTTCTATAGAAAGGAAGATAACGAGCTCAACCAACAACCGATTATAGGTATTGAGATAAAATCTTATCTATTTATCAAATTTCAAAGAACAAAAATTCTAGTGAAAAAAATCAAAATTGAGCATTGCGAATCAATAACGCTATTAAAACAAATTAACTCAATTTGTGCTTTAATGATAATATAGGTTATATATTATAAAAAAAATTGAAAACTTCCTTCCAAAACCATTCCATTCCATCTCATAAGGGGCATTTTAATTAATTTTATTTACCAGAAATTCCACGAATATATTTTCTTTAATTTGAAATAAAGGCTAAAATACTAAAACCATTCTGAATTACTAAAGCTTTCCAAATTTTCCCATAGGAGGTTTCATGGGGCAATGTTTAGTCAATTTAGTGTCCTAAAATTGATAGCATAAATTACTTCCACTTGTGTACATAAAACTAATAGGTGATACACTATATGTGCCTCAGTATCCATTTTTCTTACTTCGTTGTTTTTAGTGTTTTATTGATGTTTTGGGGTTTTTATGTTTGATTCTTAGCATGCTACTCTATGCTAAAAAGATGAAGTTAGATCTATGTCAAAAGGAATAAAATGAAATGAATTAAAACAGATTTTATTTACAAGTTCTATTCCTAACTAGAAAATGATGAAAATAGAGAGTCATAATCCATGGATATTACAGCTTCTCAAAACACTACAACTTAATCTAATTCATTTAGTTAGAGATTTTTTGGAAGAGCTTGTGAAAAATATTAATTCTAATGTAATGAGGATCTCCTAAAACATAAAAGGAAATGTTGAAACAAACAGTAACTTATTACATTACAGTGAAATCTCATTCATTTGATAGAAGTTTATTGGAAGAGCTTGAGAAAACGATTACTATAATGTGATAAGGATCTCCTATGAAATGCTGAAACAACTTATAACATTACAACTAAATCTCATTCATGAGTTAGAGGTTTATTGAAAGATATTTTGAAAGAGATTAATCATAATGTGTTAAGGATCATCTATGAAACAAAACAACCAATAACTCACAATATTACAACTTAGTCTCATTTGTGAATTAGAGGTTTATTGGAAAAACTTTTGAAGGAGACTAACTGCAGTATAATGAGGATCTTATTTTTAACTAAATAATAGAAAATGAAATGCTAATAACTCGGAATATCACAATTGAATCCCATTCATTTAATAGAGATGTATTGGAAGAGCTTGAGAAAGAGACTCACTCTAATATCATGAGGATCATATATCTAAGAAAATGACATGAAACATAATGCTAAAAACTATGATTTCAGAAAGAAATCTAAGTAAGGAAATATGACAAAACAGAATTGAAAATGACTTATCTAGAAAACATGTAAAACCTCCTCGAATAGCAGGGGCCCTCCGCTACCAATTCGATGTAATTCTTAGCTCCTTGAAGATATGATAAAAACAACATCAAAGAACTAAACTTATTTATTGATAAACTCACAAATCTACATCCCATTCCATCTTAAGCTTTGTTACAATACACTCTATAATCCTTTCTCTTATTCTCCTATTTTTCTCCACCCTTGATAGGAAAAAGCTTCCCCTATTTATACAAAAATATGAGAAGTTTTCTCATTAATGAGAGTCCATGAATCTCTCCCTCTATCTCTAGAGTTACAATCAAAATAGGAAATGATAAGACACATGTATTTTTAGAGTTTCAATACAAATAAGAAATGAGACACATATCTTCTTAGAGTTTCAAAACAAAAAGGAAATGAGACACATATCCTCATGATCCCATGATCTTCTCCACTCAAATTCGAATTTGGTTTTGGTAGACCACATAAAGGTCTTTTAGAAGCTTCCTTTTGATCTACACATGGAAACTATCTCATCCCACTTGTTAGGTATAAGAATATGCACATTATTTTCTAATTTTTAACAAAAATTTCACTTAAAAATGCTAAGAATTAATAAAGTTTGGAAAAACATAAATGTAACCCAATAGTGGTAATGGTAAGGTAAATTTAATGAAATGGAGGTGGAGTGAAGGTGGTAATATGGAAATATAAGTGAAAAGGTAATGGAAGTGAATGACAATTTCAAGGCCGGAAATACCGCCAACTGAAGCTATTGCATGTCCTCATGCAATCTATTACATTAATTATTTTTGATCCTTGAGCTTCGACTTAAATTTGCGTGGTATCATTTGATAACTTCATACTTCTACAAAGTGTTTTACTTGAATTGCAACATGGTTGGTTCTTGTGTTACAACCATATTTTGTTGTTGCATTCAATTTTGACCTTTGATCTTTTCATAATGATAATTTGATTTTTATTGCAAAGTATATCTTCACTGGATTGCATCTTGGTTGGTTCTTATGTGACAACCATGATTGTGTTTGTATCCAATCATCTTTTGAGTACTTTTGAAAAGCCATTTTAATAACATAATAATATAATGTAATAGTTAATATCTTTTGGAAGTATGTGGGTTTCTGAATGTGATATGAGCGTGGAAAAATATGAATATATGGATGTATCCCCCCCCCCCCCGCCCCCAACTAATGGTATTGGTAATTTTATGAAATGAGGAAGAGCTGTTTTTTTTCCAAAAATTATCATTCTAGCTTTTCAAGGAATTCTATGGTAAAACGTTAGAAAATGACGTACCTTAACTTACCCTTTGGAAATGGATGAGTTGCATGTGTGTACTGAAGAGCGTGGATGTTGATGTTGTTTGACTATGTAAACAAATGAATTTGATATTCTTCTTTGTTCTCTTTGTGTTGATGACAAGATTGGGATCTTTATTGATGCTGATACAAATTGATTCCTACTGCAAATTGTTGAAATGATGTAGTCTTCAATTGTTACAAAATACGATGATACAATTCTAGTCATGCGAATAAATGTGTTGATTTCGAGCATGAAGAGAAGTCATTGGATTACCGACCACTGATGAATGTAGTTAACCAATGCGAGGAAAAATCACCATTAATGTCAGTGAGTGCCAAGGTACCTAAGTACATCTTGCAAAGTGCGAATAGATGGGCTGATGTCAAGCCACTTGCAAGATCTGACGATCAAAGGACATTGATGTATTCCCATGATTCTCAGCAAGAGAACTTGTCATTAATGCATACAAGCCTCAAGGTACTGTTAAGAACTCTAGTCTTGGACCTAGATAATATGCTAATGTCGATAGGCCAAGAATTTTTAGAAGTGAGACCTTAAGGAATCCTCCATCAACTAATGCAAGCATGAAAGAACAATTTTTGAAAGACTATGGATGAGAATTTTTGCAGTCGATCAAGGTTTATTTGACAGAATGAAAATGGAAATGAAATGAATCAGCTTTGTAGAGGAGATGAATGGTTTTATTGATAGGTTTGTGAAAGAACTAAAGGAAAATATAATCACTGGGGAAAAAATGAATAGGGAGAGAACATGAGATGAGGATTTTATTGAATGACTAAGTAGAAATGCAATAGCGAATATAAAGGGAAATGAGGTGAATGATTTATTGACTAAGGAATCATGGATGCAATGGAGATACTGGTGTATGAAAGGATCTCAAGTATTGGATCTGATCTGCATTAGCATGTGCTCATGCATTGATGTTTCTTTCTTTGTTGTTGATCATCTTCTTGTGAAATAAATTTAGTCTCTGAGAGATACACTATTCGCTTGTAGTCATATGTCCTTCCTCCTAGAACCTGCAAAATAAAACTAGTACTTCTTCTGCAATGGAATGTAAGATTATCAAAAGAGAGAGGTGATCAATATCTCTAGTTATGACATTTACACAAAAAAATGAGAATTGGTACTAATAAAACAAGTTCACGAAGGAAAGCCAAAAGAATTTATACCTGTTTCGAAATTAGTGCCTCAAGTTACTTATTGTGTCTTTTCAACAATTTCTTTAGTCTTTATTGTTTCAAACTTTGTTGATAGTTTTCTCATTATGTAGATCTCGTCGAAATATTTCCAATGACGCTTGAATCGTCGAAATCCAATGTCGGATGATAAAGTTAGGCTAGTTTAAAATTTGGGTGAAACAATGAAGTTTCTTAGCTGCAAAATTGCTTCTTAGTTGCAGAATGTGCACAGTTTCTGTAGTTAAAAATACTTAAAATAAATTTAAGTATACACATCTATACAAATAATCAGTCTTGACATTTAAATCAGTTAGTACCTCCTCAAGGAAAATGAACAATACACTACTTATTTTATTGATGCAATATTTTTTTTTTAAATACATTTTATTAAGAATTAAACCTTCATCAGCGTCACAACAGATAATTTTACCTACCCAAAGAAGTGAGGAACAAGGACTGGTGTTGTGACAATCCAATAAATACAACAAAAGGAAAAGCAGTGAGAGATTTTGCAATTAAATTTTTCTTTTTTTAATTATTATTATTATTATTTTTAATAAAACTAAACCTTATTGCCATTCATGCATAATGCAGAAACATTATGTTTCCTCTTCCACTTTAGATCATTATCAAGAAAAAACTGTCCAATATCTAGAAGGCTCAATGCTCCAAGAACTGCATCAAAAGCTCAATGAAGCAAGAGATGAGCATCAGAGTGAGTGTCACAACTTCGATCATGGGCGTATGTTTGGCTTTAGATGGTGTAGATCGAAACCGTACAATTCTATATTGAAAAGAAACAATAGGCTTAGTACTCCCACCATGCGTTTAAGCACAGTGCTGGAAAAGACCTTAGATAAAACTTCATGTTTCAATACAGAGGCTAAAATTGCTGGATTGATATGCTGCGAGCTCTCAGGGCTTTTAAAGTTGATTGGCTTCCAACCATTAGCATGATTCCTCCATAATTGAGATCAGATGAGGGGATTCGTAGAAGTAATGGCTCAGCATAACGATTAAGTAATCAAATGGATTACCTTGCTCTCAAATGGGTAGAAAAAAAAATGACGAAATAAATCTCAGTGATGTAAACAAATGAACCCACGAAGTGCTACGATTGCATTATGTAAAGACAGATGGACATTTTATATCTGAATCATCTGCCCATGAAATCATTGTGTGGATTAATCTCCAACAAAATTTGATTTAAACTTCAAATTCTTCTTCCTTTAGCATGCCCTATTCAAACAGATCACTGTGCGTTTAAACAAAACCATTTCTCCACGCATTTTGCAAAATGAGGTTCAAAAGATCTCTGAAATTATCTCAATCGGTTAAGAAATTTAGAAAACTATTTCTGGGTTATTTAATTGCCCTAGTTTTGAGAAAAACCCGCGTCTGAGTTTTCTGAAATTCATCATCAGTCTATCAAAAAAATTGTTTCAAAATCATGTGTCAAAAATAGTTGTGTTTTTCTGGCAATGAAAAACGATTTCTGGTGAATGAAATGATTTACCGTGGTTGGATCAAAACAATTTAGCAAGTCAAGTTTGTTTTTGATTGCCACCAATGCATTAGATTTCAATTTGAAATCATTCTCTTGAAAGAGAATAAAGATTCCAACAACCATACTATATAATCTGATCCACTTCTCTATCAATTATACAGGTAAACATATCTACTTCTCCATCAATTCTACATGCAAACATATTCGCTTCTTCATCAATTCTATAGGCAAACAGATCTGCTTCTCCATCAATTTCTTTGAATGGAAGCTGTGGGGCTTTGAAAGTCATTCAAATGGTTTCTTAAGATCACTAATGGCCAGGCAAACACAGAGTTATTCATCCCATTGCTATTGCGAGCAACTGGTCGCGGACTTGGAACTCTAAGGATAAAATCCAAGCTTTGTGACAATGTCAGCCAATTCAAACCACACCTACTTGTAATTTTTCCAGCCTCTCAGTGAAAATCTTCTCGCTGACTTCAATGCGATTCCTGAGTTTTACTAGCGAGTGAATTTTGGACTTTGATGCCGAGCGTTGCACCTTTTCCTTATTCTTTGGTTGTTCCTCAAGTAGCACCTGATGCCTTCATCAAACTTTCAGAATCATTTGTATTAAATCAAGCAGAAAGTCTAATTGTGTTGGTTTACGTTTAGTTGTTTATTGATTTGTTTTATTGTTTTTTTTTTAATTAAAAATAAACTATTAATAAAGAAAAAGAAATTTATTTAATTTGTTTTGTTAATAAAATTACATATGTTATATTTTCAAAATTAAAAATATTCATATATATTTTACTAAACAAAATAATTTATTGAAATATATATATATATTTTAATTAAAATTTAGTAATAAAAAAAAATATAACAATATTTTTTCACACACACACACACACACACAGAGATATATATATATATATATATATATATATATAATGATTTGTTAATAAAATGATATATATTATATTTTCAAAGATATACATATATATTTTATTGAACAAAACAATTTATTGAAATTTTTTAATTTTTTTTTTATTTTGAAGTTTTTTAAATCAAATGAAATGATGAAAACATTTTTTTTTTAACATAAAATTCTTTTTCTGATCCTCCAAATCACACAAAGTGCAGGAGGAGAGCATACTCGAGAAATTATTATTATTATTTTTAGATGTAAGAAATAAGGCTACCTAGTTACACTTCCCCGGCAATGGCGCCAAAATGTTTAGTCAATTTAGTGTCCTAAATTGATACCATAAATTATCAACCAGGGCTAGTAAACTGATGAAGTGTGATGCGCTATATGTGCCTAAGTATCCATTTTTCTTACTTAGTTGTTTTTAGTATTTTATTGATGTTTTGGGGTTTTTATGTTTGATTCTTAGTATGCTACTCTATGTTAAAAAGATGAAGTTAAATCTATGTCAAAAGTGAGAAAAGAAAATGTTAATAAATGAATTAAAACAGAGTTTACTTGCAAGTTCTATTCCTAACTAGAAAATGATGAAAATAGAGAGTCCTAATCCATGGATATTACAGCGTCTAAATGAGCATTCATGAAATGAAAAGTAACTCAAAGCACTACAACTTAATTTGATTCATTTAGTTAGAGATTTGTTGGAAGAGCTTGGGAAAAAGATTAATTCTAATGTAATGAGGATCTCCTAAAACATAAAAGGAAATGATGAAACAAACAGTAACTTAGAACATTACAGTGAAATCTCATTCATTTGATAAAGGTTTATTGGAAGAGCTTGAGAAAAATATTACTATAATGTAGTAAGGATCTCCTATGAAATGTTGAAACAACTTATAACATTACAACTAAATCTCATTCATGAGTTAGAGGCTTATTGGAAGAGCTTTTGAAAGAGATTAATCATAATGTGATAAGGATCTTCTATGAAGCAAAAAAATCAATAACTCACAATATTACAACTTAGTCTCATTCGTGAATTAGAGGTTTATTGGAAATTTTTTTGAAAGAGACTAACTACAGTATAATTAGGATCTTCTTTTTAACTAAATAACAGAAAATACAAGTCTAAGAACTCAAAATATTACAATTGAATCCCATTCATTTAATAGAGATGTATTGGAAGAGCTTGAGAAAGAGACTAACTATAATATCATTAGGATACTTTATCTAAGCAAATGACATGAAACATAATGCTAAAAGCTATGATTTCAGAAAGAAATCTAAGTAAGGAAATATGACAAAACAGAATTGAAAATGACTTATTTAGAAAACATGTAAAACCTCCTAGACTAACAGGGGCCCTCTGCTACCAATTCGGTGTAATCCTTAGCTTCTTGAAGATGTGATAAAAATAGCATCAAAGAACTAAACTTCTTTATTGATAAACTCACAAATCTACATCACATTCCATCTTAAGCTTTGTTACAAGACACTCTATAGTCCTTTCTCTTCTTCTCTTATTTTTCTCCCCCATAATAAAAGAAAACTTCCCCTATTTATAAAAAAATATGAGAAGTTATCTCATTAATGAGAGTCCATGAATCTCTCCCTCTATCTCTAGAGTTACAATCAAAATAGGAAATGATAAGACACATGTCTTTTTAGATTTTCAATACAAATAAGAAATGAGACACATATCTTCTTAGAGTTTCAATACAAAAAGGAAATGAGACACATATCCTCATGATCCCATGATCTTCTCCACTCAAATTCTAATTTTGTTTTTGTAGGCCACATAAAGGTCTTTTAAAAGCTTCCTTTTGACTTACACATGGCAAAAATCTCATCCTACTTGTTAGGTATAAGCATGTGCACATTATTTTCTAATTTTTAATCACAAATTCACTTAAAAATGTTAAGAATTAATAAAGTTTGGAAAAACATAAATGTAACCCAATAGTAGTAATGGTAAGGTAAATGTAATGAAATGGAGGTGGAGTGAAGGTGGTAATATGGAAATATAAGTGAAAATGTAATGGAAGTGAATGACAATTTCAAGGGCCCAACAAAGATGACAAAGGCTCTCCTTGTGGAAGTTGAGGCTTGTATATACTTCAATGAAAGGATAACACATTCAGAAAATTCCAATAACTTGAGCTTCAAAGGAAGCCGAGCATGTAGCACACGAATTCCGAGTAATGAGACATCAAGATATTGAAAGCAAAAACACCGAAAGAAATTTCACCATAGCTTAATACTTAAAACAAGTCATAGCATGAACAATCATGAATTCCGAGTAATAAATATTAAGACATTGAAGAAAACGTTTCAAAGATAAGACCCTAAAATTATTTGACCATAGCTAAATACTTAAAGGAAGTCGTAGCATGAAAATTCATGAATTCTCGAGTAATAAGCACTTAAACTATGGAAGAAAAACATTTCAAATATAAGACATAGACTCATTGAAATACACTAAGAATCTCGAGTGAAGAAAAGTTGTTTTATTTCTCGTACATATCGACAAATCCAAAGCTTTACAAAAGTAGTCTCATCGAAATGACATTTTCCAACCCTTCATACATGGAAGTACTCACTACTTATAGGCATATAGCCTTTACATCCACCGCCAAGTGGCTAGACCATCAAACTCTATTACCGACACCAAATCTAACCACTAACTAGATTTTTAACACTAGAATCGACACCTTTCGAATTAGGAGTTAGAGTCCTACTATGACTCAAACACCTAATTATTACATTTAATCTAAAGATGATCCAAATCTTCCTCGAAAGGAATCATTTCCTTCAACCATGTTGGCCACAAACAAAACATTAATACTTGTTGATATTGCAACAAGATGATGAGCCTAGTGAAAAGAGTCGCCTTCACTAAGTGGGCCCGCAGCTATTTTTTACGCAAGTCTATTTTTAGATTATGTCTATTTTTTAGACATGTCGATCATATTCTATGAGTTGCAGGATGTTATTTGTGGATGGTTGGTCAAGTTGGAAAAAAATAGATGGACTTCTATTTTTAAACATATTAGCGAATCTATTTTTAGATTGCCAGTCTAAAAAATAGATATGTCGAATATTATTAGCTCTTAATAATATTTGGACTCTAAACATTATCTTATTCTCTTGGAGCACTTCAGCTTAAGTGCACAGCATGTGGCACAGAGCTAACGAAAGGAATTATGTTATTTCTAAGGGTTGAATGGAGCTATTTCATGCAGTTGGAACTCATGTGATAGAGTTTGGTGGAGTTGTAGAAGTAGTTGGTGGAGTTGTGTTCCGCTTTAACTCAGCTAGACACAGCTTGAACTAGTTGTATCTAGTCTAACCGATTGATACACTAGTGAGAGTGGTGTGAATTAATTAATAATTAATTCACTAAATATTAACTCATTAATCAACTCAAGAATACATTAGTTAACTACAAGTGCATGGACAAGCTCAAAGGGAGACCAAAGTGGAGAGGTAGGTGAAAGAGCAAGTTGACTATCAGCTTGTGACTATAGTGATGCATTGATTGCATCCAACACTCGATGGATATGCCATTGAGGATTTCACAAGGCAAGCCAGGTGGATTTGAGTTCATTCAGAGAAATTATTCAAAGTAGGATTGCGCATTAGAGGCAAGCTAGCACGTGGCGAAGATCGACTGCATGGATTTGCTAGATCGGACTCGATTAGTGTGTAGCGATTGTATTGTACCGAGAGATTGATATTGATCAGCTTTTTTATGAGGATTGTTACATGATTCTCTATGACATATATCATATACAGTATAGTTGGGGTTTTCATCTTTAAGCTTTCCCATAAATCACCGTGTTAATGTATGTGAATTTTTATGGTTTCATGTTTGCATGCAATTGATTTAAATTTCCGCATGTGATGATCAATGGTGGAATAGATTTTGTATTGTGCATGAAGTTAAAAGAGTGTGTGATCAAGAGAATCTTGGATATATAACACATTAGTTATATAATTTCTACATGGTATTGCAGCGTTGATCATTGGAGCAATTGAAAATTATTGAAATCGTTGAGTTTTGTGTCGGTGGAATTCGAATTTGCAAGCAGTTGTTTTCTTGGTGTCGAAGTTGAGCATTCATTAAAATGTATTTCAATCAGATTGTGATTGGAGTATGCCCTTGAGGGCATCTTGAATTATATTTCATGGAAGGACAGGATGGAGGCGGTGCTGAATGAAAATGGGTTGAAGGAGTTCATAGATGCAGAAATTCCAAAACCCGTTTCTAGCGACGTGCACCGCACTTCGACGCATGCAAAAAGAAGACAACAAAGTGTCGAAGGATTCTATTGGAAGGTGTGAAGGATCACATAGTGTCTAGCCTTCATGGTAAATATTCTCCATTCTTGATGTGGAAAGCTTTGACAGCACTTGTTCCAAAGCGAGAGCGACCGTGAGGAAGTTGGCACTCAAAGATAAACTCGTGAAGATAAAAATGGAGAAAGGCGACAGTATACCCAAGTACTTCACGAAGTTTTTTCCAATGTAGGGATGAGCCGGGAAGTGTGGGGGGTTATCGTAGATGAAGAGGAATTGGTGAGCTTGGCTCTCTTGGGCTACCGAAGAGTTGGCATAGTTATGAGGACTTTGTCAATGGTCGGGAGAAACCGGCCAGGATGGGAGAGCGACTTTGGTCGGATCTTCGTGCGAGGAGATAAGGCGGGGTACTAGGGATGGATCTTCATCAAAGAATGAAGATGAAGAAAAATTGTGCTTTGGTTTCCAAAGCAAGGAAGGGGAAGGGAAAGAAAAATCCTTCTCAATCCCAAAGGCAGAAAGGCAAGAAGCAGGATCTTGTCCAAGGTGAAGTGCTTTCACTCTGTCACCAACATGGAAATTACGCCACTAATTGTCCGTAGAAGAAGAAAAATAATCAAGCTTTTGGATCTCGTGAACTGAGAGGCCTTAGCCTCGTAGTTTGAGCTGGTTTTTTTTGCCGATCGCATGCTTGGTCTCAAGTGTGATGGGATCAGGGCGGTTTCTTGACAAAGTGGTGCGTCTTTTCCATATGACCGAAGCCAAAGATTTTTTTTCTCGATCCGGATGAGAAATATCTTGGAGTGCACATTGAGATGGGCGATGATGGTAGATACAGAGCGACTAGTATCAAGACCATTTCCTTTGAGAGGGAGTCTCGGTAAACCTTTCATAATGAAGGAAGTCATGCATGTTCCAGGATTGAAGAAGAATCTGATCTCGTGGCAATGTTGGAAGACAAGGGATATGATGTTGTCTTTAGCGAGGGAAAGGCTTCTCGCGCAAGAAGGCAACCGGTGAAACCCTGAGGATAGGAGTTCGAGTTAAGAAACTTTATCAATTGGCAGTAGATGGTTGTGCAACAATGGCAGTGTAAGGCGGAAGGAGTGGTGAGCCATGATGAGGGCGAACCGTGGCACAGAGATTGGGCCACCTTTACCATGGTGCTTTGAAAATTTTTCAGCAGACTTTCTACCGGGCTTCCCAAGGCTACACTTGCGTAGTAAGATCAAAGGCAAGGGATGTACCTTGGGAAAATTTGTGAAAGCCACATTTCATGATAAGGATAGTCGTGCCACGATGATCCTTGAGAGAATTCACACAAACATGTGTGGACCTTTCTCGACACCTTCGACAACAAATCACTGTATTATGTGATCTTTGTTGATGACTTTTCTCGTAGTGCTAGATCTTCTTCATGCAGAAGAAGAGCGAAACATTCTCAAAGTTCCGTGAGTTCAAGGCACCGGTTGAGAAAGAATCGAGAAAGCGGTGAAGGCTCTTAGGGAGCGATAATGGTGGTGAATTCATCTCCTCGGCGAATTCAAAGACTTTTGCAACAGCATAAGGAATTCGAAGAGAGCTCATAGCGCCTCATAACACATGCAGGAATGGGGGTCGCAGCAGCAAAAGAGAACGTAATGATTGTGGGTGCCGCACGAGCAATGTTGCATGATCAAGGCCTTCCCATACACTTGTGGGTTGAAGCATGCAACACTCGCGGTTTATGTGAAAAATCGTTGTCCTAATAGAGTACTTGGCATGAGTACACCCGAAGAGGCATTTTCTCGGTAAGAAGCCCGATATTTCTCATTTGAAGATTTTTTGGCTCACCCGTTTACATTCATGTGACGAAGGATGCCGTGAAGAAGTCTGAGCCGACCGCAGAGGTTGGGATATTTTTTGGGTACACGTAAAACACCCCACAACTATCATGTGTATTTTCCAGCATGCTCGAAGACCGTTGTGCGATGGGATATCAAATTTCATGAGGAGAAATCCATGAAGGTGTCGCTTGAGAGGGAGCTACACCTAAATGCAAATGAGGAGCTAATAGTTGCTAAATATGAGCCCTCGTGATGTGGATCAGCTACAAGAGGAGGTTCATGGAGTGGAAGAAACCACTCATGCAAAGCGCCAACCATCATAGGGCGAAAGCGCACTACGTAAGCCGAGAGACTAAATCTAGATGTGGCGCAGTAATGTAGGAGCCCCCTACATCACAAAGACATGTACGCAGGTAGTCACCCGACTAATTTATCGGATACATGGCTCCGATGAGCAAGTGTATCGTGACGAACCATCCTCTTTCAAGGAATCTCGTGGAGGACCCCCGCATGGGTAGATGCCATGGTGGAAGAATATGATTCGATTGTCGAAATGAAAGCGCATGGGAGATTGTCCCAAGGCCGAAGGGAAATCGAGTGGTAGGTTCGAGATGGATCTACAAAGTGAAGCAAGTTACCGATGGGAGTGTCGAGAAGCACAAGGCAAGATTTTTTGTCCCGAGGCTTCTGCAGATTAAGGGGATAGACTATGAAGAAACCTTTTCACCCGTCAGCAAGGTATTCTTCCATACGGACCAGCCCTTGCTCTCTCAAATACGTATGGGTTGGGCACATTCATCGATGGATGTGAAGATTGCATTCCTCAACGGAGTCATTGAGGAGGAGGATGTACATAGAGCAGCCCAAAGGTTTTTAAATCTTCAACAACGAGTCCCATGTGTGAAGGCTAAAAAGAGCGTTGTATGGGCCGAAACAAGCACCTCGTGCTCGGTACACACAGATAGACAGCTATTTCATGGATAGACAGCTATTTCATCGGGACTTGGTTTCGCCAAGAGTGAGGCGAATCCGAACCTATACCAGATTGTGGTGGAGGGTAAGTTGATGAAGGACTTGGGCCTCCTTCATTATTTCCCGGGATTGGAAATTTGGCAAATGGAAGGATGGACTGTTTGTGTCTCAAGGCAAGTATGACCGGGATATACCGGAGAAGTTCAACATGCAAGGTTGCAAGCCTATTGACACTCCTCTTCCTAGTGGTTGGAGGAAAGAGGATGCTACATTGCGCAGGTAGTGGATGCCATTGTTTATCGACAGCTGGTTGGTTCGCTCATGTATCTAGTCAATACACGACCGGACATATGCTATGTTGTTAACCAGCTTTCACAAGCTATGGTTAAGCCTACCAAGCTCTTTTGGAAGGCAGGAAAGCATGTATTGAGATATCTCAGAGGCACATCGGGATATGGATTATGGTACAGACAGTCGGATGAGGTCAAGCTGCATGGCTTCACAAATGCAGATTGGGCAGGGAACCCAATGGACAGAAAGAGCACATCTAGACGGATATTCAGTATTGGGTCTACAGCAGTTTCTTGGTACAGCAGGAAACATAGATCCCTGGCACTCAGTTCAACGGAGGCCGAGTACATGGCAGCAATTTTGGCTGCATGCGAGGCTATATGGATGAGGAAGATCCTGGTTGGGTTGTTCGGTTCACACTTAGATCCTACTGTGATATATTTTGATAATCAGAGTTGCATCAAAATCTCGGTTAATCCAAAGATTTCATGATAGATCTAAACACATTGACATCCGGTACCATCATATCAGAGATTGTGTGCAGCAGAAGATCATGTTACTTTCTTACATTCCTACGGAGGATCGGGATGCAAATATTCTGATGAAGGCGCTCACCAGGAGAAAATTTGAATACCACGAGACAGGATCTGGGGTGGAAGATAATCCCTATCTTGTTGAGAGGGAGTGTTGAAATTGCAACAAGATGATGAGCTTAGTGAAAAGAGTCGCCTTCACTAAGTGGGCCCGCTATGCTATTTTTGGCGCAAGTCTATTTTTAGACATGTTGATCATATTCTATGAGTTGCAGGGATGCTATTTGTGGATGGTTGGTCAAGTTGGAAAAATAGATGGACTTCTATTTTTATACATATTGGGTGGAATCTATTTTTAGATTTCGAAACTTAAAAATAGATATGTCGAATATTATTAGCTCTTAATAATATTTGGACTCTAAACATTATCTTGTTCTCTTGGAGCACTTCAGTTAAGTGCACAGATGTGGCACAAGAGATGACAGAAGGAATTACGCTATTCCTAAGGGTTGACTGGAGCTATTGCATGGATGACTTTAGTTAGAATTAATGTGACAGAGTTTGGTGGAGTTGTAGAAGTAGTTGGTGGAGTTGTGTTCAGTTTAACTCAGTTAGACACAGTTGAGCTAGTTGCATCTAGTCTAATTGATTGATACACTAGTGAGAGTGGTGTGAATTAATTAATAATTAATTCAATAAATATTAACTCATTAATCAACTAAATAATACATCAGTTAACTACAATGCATGGACAGTTTCAGTGGAGACCAGTGGAGAGGTAGGTGAAAGAGAAAGTTGACTATCAGTTGTGACTATAGTGATGCATTGATTGCATCCAACACTCAGTGGAGATGCCAATGAGGATTGCGCAGTGCAAGCTAGGTGGATTTGAGTTCATTCAAATTCATTCTTTAGCAGCGATTGCGCAGTAGAGGCAGGCTAGCAGGTGGCAAATATCGGTGCATGGATTTGCTAGATCAGACCTGATTAGTGTGTAGTGATTGTATTGTACTGAGAGCTTGATATTGATCAGCTTTGTATGAGGATTGTTACATTATCTCTATGACATATATTATATACAGATAGTTGGGGTTTTCAACTTTAAGCTTTCCCATAAATCACTGTGTTAATGTGTGTGAATTTTTATGGTTTCATGTGTGCTTGCAATTGATTTAAATTTCCGCATGTGATGATCAATGGTGGAATAGATTCTGTATTGTGCATGAAGTTAAAATAGTGTGTGATCAGGAGAATCTTGGATATATAATTCATTATTTATATAATTTCTACAATACTCTAACTATCTTCATGAATTTTCTCTGCCTACTATTAAGGAGTTGTTAGTTTGATGATATGGCAACCTAGTGAAATAGTATCTTCGAACAAAATATCTCCACTTAGAAAAATTCTGATCTAATGCTCTTTGTCATTTACCTGATACTCTTTGTCATTCTTATGGAGAACAGCTTTGAAATATCTGTTTAATTTCTTCCTTCTTCCAAAATTAGCCACCAAAATTAACCTTGCTGTCAAAACAGAGTTTTGGGCTACGTTCGTAGCTAGTTTCGTAGCCCAAACAAAAAAGGTGATGTGAGGTAATATTCTTCTATTCTTGAACATTAGAGGATGTTAAGTGATCAAAATCCATTAATCACAACCCTCAAAACTCTTCATCCTTATCAGTTTAAGTATCTTAAAACCAAAAATAATTCTTCAGAAGTTCCGCAGTAGAAAATGGGCTTCAAGCATGGCCTATGCTGCGAAATTGCCTAACTTTTCAGAGATTTGACAAAACTTAGGATCTGAGCTTTGAAAAGATCCATGAATATAATTGCATTTAAATTATGATCATATAAGACAAAAAAGGTCTATAATCCATTTTTACCTTCCTATTTACCGGCAGTTTCTTCATGAGCAGTTTTAATAGTTTTCTTCATAGTTCCTCTTTCCAAACCTTTCTTCTCTAATTTTGTCTTCATCATCTCCATATTTTCTTTCAACTCTTTTACTTGTCTCTGAAGACTTTTCCTCTCTGCCTGAAACCATAAATTTCTCTGCCTTGTGTGTGTCATCATGATGCATAAAGGTTGTGATTTCTTTAACAAGTTTTTGGCCTTTCCAATAGACTTTTCAAAATGAGTAACCTGATCATTCACTTTATTTTCCACCTCATCTATCATTTGTCTATCTTGCTTGTATCTTTCTAGCTCTCTTTTTGTTTCAAACAACTCTTCCCTAACTGCTCTTAATTGTTCTTCAAGAACCTCTTTTTCAATTTTCTCTATGACTTTTTCTTTTCCCTTTCTTTGTTTGATTGTTTCCTCCTTATCTTTAAGATGTCCCTTTGGAAACTCTGCTTCAGATTTCTTCTGATTATTTCCTTTATATTGACCTTTGTTTTCATTAGTAACCTCTGTCTCAATAGGGGATATGACTATGACTTCTTGTACTGCTGCCCTTTTTTCTTTATCTTCCTTCTGTTGTTTATTTCCAATGGTGATAGTCTCAAAAATATTTGATCTAGTGAAAGGCTTTCTAGGTTTAAAAAGGAAACCTGAATCTTCTGAAAAAAAAATCTAATTTCTTGGCTATAAGCCCCTTCCCTTTGACCTTGGATCCTTCCACCTTAGTTTCTTTAACTACAGGGGTTTCTGCAATGTTTATAGTCTCCAAGATGTCTTCAAGCCTGCCTTTTCCTCCACTAGTTTCCTTTGTGTCTCTTTTAGACCTTTTTGCTGCAGGTTTTGTCTTGCTAATTATGACATGCTTTTTAGCCTACTTACTAGTTGTTGGATGTGATGATGTCTCTTGGATGCATTTAGCTTATTCCTCCATGTGTTTAGTTGTAGATTTTAAACTGTCTTGTTGATTCCCTTCTAATTCTGCAGTGGCATTCAGCTCTTGCCTAGAAGAAGGAGTTTTGATTTTAGATGCTTTCCTTGGAGATAAAACACCCATTTCATAGCCATTCATAAACAAGAACGATGCCCAGTCTCTGTCTAGTTTATTTGATTCTTCCAGAACTAGTAATTTCATCAATCCATGGTGAAATATGGAAGTTTCACTTCTTTCAGGTCTACCTTGCACTTTGTCTGCCATTTTTCCAAGACTTCTAAAAAGGTAAAAAGGAATATCTATCAGCTTTTTCCCTGTGAAATGAAGTAACAGATTAAAGTGATACATGTAAATTGTTTGGAATCTACCTTCACATGTAAAGTATTTATGTATGACTATCAATAATTTAGAGTAGTTATCTCTAAGGCAAGTTCTGGGAATCCCTACAGTCATATTTTTCCCTACATGTTCAGGCTTTAGATAATCATCACAACTTCTCAAATTAAACTTTGTAGATTTAAACCATTCTTCTCCAGACCTAGGGATACCTGTTGCTTGAGAAATACTATCAGGAAAAATTGGCACATGAATAAAACCAACCTTTGTAGATGTTCCTTTGAACTTGAGTACGAAGTCTTGTGATACATGTTTGTGATGACCTTGCAACTTTTGACAGAACTGAATGCATCTCGCTCTTGTAAAAATCTCAATGAAATATGGATCTTCCATGATTAAACTTGGACTTGTAGGCTTGTATCTGAATGGAAAACCTCCTTTATTCACTTTCTTTGGTGTGGCCATTTCTTCTTGTTCTGCAGCGATGACCTTCTTTGTATTCTTACACCTGTTCAATAAAAATCCTTTGATGACAGCGAGTTGTTATGGCAAAATAGGGCTGACATGACAGAGGTTTTCTACGGGAGATGCAAATGATAGCAAGATGCCTTTTTAGAAGCTTACAAGAGCAGAAAGTAAAGAGTGATAAATGAGGGATGAATTTGAAAAAATAATATGGGATTTATTAAGGAAATGATGGTTGATGCCAAAACGTGCCAAAGACTTTCAATGATGACCCTATTCTGATAGCCTTGAAACCCTCAAAGTTTAAAAACTCATCATTTTGCAGAAAATCATTAAAAGGTGACAGAGCTTTCATAGCGCATTTAGTTTTACAAGTGTCAGTTTTTTACGGAACTACTAGGTGTTTCCGCAGAAAATTCTATTAATTTAGAACTAAAATCATTGCGAACTCAGAAAAGTTTTGACAAGTGGCCATATTTGAGACTTTAGGTTGATTTAAAGTATCTATTCATGATTTTTTTCTTTGATATGACTTGAGATCATCCCTAAAAACTTAAGACAATATTTGAAATTTATGTTAATCATAAAATTTATCATTTCATGATGTTATGCTATCTAACCAATCTAAACAATCTAAATGCAAACTTGACACATTTCAAGTTATGATTTTGAAAATTTAGGGTGTGATAACAGTGGCTCCACTTGGGATGGTGTACCCCTGTGGCATACCAAAGAACCTCTATTTCCAGTGCCATCCATCCTTTAGAATTAAAAACTTTGAAATTTATGGCCTTCACCTTGGGCTCAAGCTTGATGATCACTGCAGAAGACATAAATCTGTAACTACTGAAAAGATGTTCAGTCAACTTTGAGCTTATTCACACACTCCTACCTACCCTATCATCTGCAATCTCCATTTTAACTCAAGCAACATGAAACTTCCAATGAAGCCAGTCATTTATCTTATCTGATATTTGAACCTCTTGACTGCGCTTGAACCAAAAGTAAACATGATACTGAAATTACCAAGTCAACATAAGATGTATCTGATCTTCATAATGAAAACATAACTGTAAATCTGGACTATAGAACTCTTCCATGAAGTTAGCTATAGGATCATAGAAGACATGATCTGTTTGATGCTTCTCATGACATTTTGTAGCTTTGGACAACTCATCCATGTTTTGATCAACCACATAAGACTTCAGTTGTGTGCTCTCAAACTGCTTTTCAAACTGATTTTCAAAAACAGTGTATTATTCCTCAAACTCAAAGGAGAAAGGTGATAGCACCCTCTCTTTGTTTTCTGGCATAAAAATCATTTGAAAAGATTGATCTTGATCATGAATATTATGATATTGAATTTTATCTTCTAAAACTTCAATATATTTTTCATGGTTCTTAGAAACTTCATCCACAAATTGAATCTTAACTTCTAACTCGCACTCAAATGATTTCATATTAGAAGACAAGGATAAAGAAAAAATTTCACCTACTTATTCATTAGTGTGATCATCATTTGATGTAGGCTGATGCAAGAAATGACATGAAGAATCAACTCTTTCATGTACCTAAGGATTGTAGCAAGACTTTTCCAATATTTCCTCTTGCTGTTTGAAATGATTCTTATACTCCTGATGATCAAAAGACTGACAAGTCTGCTGCAACTTTTCATCAAACTCAGAGGAAACATGATTATCATAAATAAACTCCTGTCGGGTTTTGTTTTCATCCAAGAGAGAAGATATCCTTTCTTCTTGGTGATGAAAGGGATTGTCATGAAGGAATTCTAAAATTTCCTCATCCATGAACTCATCATCCTCATAACAATTCTCCAAAAATTCAATAAAACTCACACAGTTTTTACACCAGTCTTTGACCAGCAATAAGGAGGGATGACATTCTTCATACATCTCATAAAATGTAACATGGAAATTAGCAATAGAATATAATAAACCATTTGGCAAGCTTTCATACCAAGGCCGTGCTTTTCCTTCTAAAGTGGCCATAAACATCTTCATGATAAAATCCTCAGGGAACTGAACCTTAAGACTTTGTACATGCATATGAAATATAACTAAATGAAGAGCAGCATTATCTTTCTTTACATCTCTAAATATTGGAAGATCAGTTAACCATTCAACCTTTGGCATAGGATTTGGAAAACCAGGGATGTGAGACCGATTCATAGGTGCATACCTGGAATTTATTCTTGCAATGGAACTCGTTTTGAAACTTCATCAAGCTACTGATCTTCAAGAAATGGAATCACCTTCCAATTGATTATTTTATGTGTGGAGTCACCAAAACATAAATACAGCCAATATGTGCCTAAGTGTCTGCTGCTCTCAGACCTTAGAACTGAAACTTTTTCATTCTTCCCGGGGAAAATTTACATGTTTGGTCCCCGAAAACGGTGCCAAAATGTTATCACCAAAATCGTACATGATTGCCTGTTGATCAAAAAATCTCAGTGTAACTATTTCAAACCAATCTTGTGATTGAGGCTTAACCTCCTCAATCTGACAGGGCTCTCTCAAGGGTTTAATGATATGGAATAAATATATAGAAGATGGATAACTCTATTGTTTGTGTCTTGGTTTTGTATGTTTGCAGGTTGAAAAGATAAAAGCTTGCTACCATCGGGATATGGAGTCAATGACAGGGGATAAAGATGACAAAGGCTCTCCTTGTGGAAGTTGAGGCTTGTAAATACTTCAATGAAAGGATAATAGATTCAGAAAAACCCCAATAACTTGAGGTTCAAAGGAAGTCAAAGCATGCGAGCACATGAATTCCGAGTAATGAGACATCAAGGTATTGAAAGCAAAAATATTGAAAGAAATGTCACCATATCTTAATACTTAAAAGAAGTCGAGCATGAACAATCATGAATTCCGAGTAATAAATAAAGACATTGAAGAAAACCTTTCAAAGATAAGACCCAAAACTTATTTTACCATAGCTAAATACTTAAAGGAAGTTAGAGCATGAACAAAGTCATTAATTACGAGTAATAAGCACTTAAACTATGGAAGAAAAAACATTTCAAAGATAGGACATAGACTCATTGAAATACACTAAGAATCTTAGGTGAAGAAAAGTTGTTTACAAAAGTAGTCTGCTAAAATGACATTTTCCAACCCATCATACATCGAAGTACTCACTACTTATAGGCATCTAGCCTTTACATCCAATCTTCCAAGTAGCTAGACCATCAAACTCTATTACTGACACCAAATCTAACCACTAACTAGATTTTTAACACTATAACTAACGACTTTTTCGAATTAGGAGTTAGAGTCCTACTATGACTCAAACACCTAATTATTACATTTAATCTAAAGATTATCCAAATCTTCCTCAAAAGGAATCATGTCCTTCAACCATGCTGGCCACAAACAAAACATTAATTCTCCGACTATCTTCATGAAGCTACTCTGCTTACTATTAAGGAGCCGTTATTTTGATGATATGGAAACATAGTGAACTCGGTATCTTAGAATGTTGGCGAGAAGTCGGGTCTCACGGACAAGACCCAGGGTTCAAGAGTTGTGGCCAACAAAGGGGTCCGGTGTAGTCTAGGAACACGCCGGCATTTTCACCACTGCTCGCGGAGAGCAGTGCGTCTCACCCGAGGGCGTGCCGCAACCACATGCGAAAGGGGATGAGATCAATGGCAAGGAGCAAACCCACAACTCATGAAGGACAAGTGCATCGATTACATATACGGAGTTATATACGCAAGATCACTTAATAAGCATTCATACATTTGCAAATAAAATTTTAAACCAGACATAGACACATTACAAGCACATAAACATCTTATTGAGACAGCAACCTTCCATTGTATTAATCCCTTGGCCAAACACATGATTACATGGCATTCCCACTGATAGCTTACAAATCTGATACAGATGGATTTCGGAACAGAAAGGTAGAATAGAGAAGATGAGGAACCATAGGAAGGACATGCATGATCCTTCCGCAGTCGCTCTGTGCGTCTTTTCCTATCTCGAGCCTCGCAACCTCTTCAGCATCCTCCTCTTTTCAACCGGGTGACTGTTATTTATTCTCCCGCTCTCACGACTATCAGGTCCTCTGTGTCTTTACTTTAACTTCTCCCGGCTTCTCTCCTGTTATCTGCGTGTTCCACTTTCTGTCTTCTGCTGTGTGTTTCCTTCATCTGTACTTGTCCATGTTCTATCTCCAGCCTATCGCATGCTTCCGCGCCACCTTGATAGCTCCGCGACTCCTGGTAGTTGCGGCGCGGTCGTGGTTGCCATGTGTCTTCATGCCGCAACTCAAAAAGGTCAAAATTCAAAATGTCTTAGCCAAGATTTCAAAAACTAATCAAAAACAAGGGCCCCAACATAGAACAAAATATCTCCTCTTAGAAAACTTCTGATCTGATACTCTTTGTCATTCTTATGGAGAACAGCTTTGAAATATATGTTTAATTTCTTCCTTCTTCTAAAATTAGCCACCAAAATTAACCTTGCTGTCAAAACAGAGTTTTGGGCTACTTTCGTAGCTATTTTCGTAGCCCAAACAAAATAGGTGATGTGAGGTAATCTTCTGCTATTATTGACCATTGGAGGATTTTAAGTGATCAAAAAACCATTAATCACAACCCTCAAAACTCTTCATCCCTATCATTTTAAGTATCTTAAAAACCATAAAGAATTCTTCGAGAAATTTTGCAACAAAAAATGGGCTTCAAGCTCGGCCTATCGTCGCGGAATTGCCTAACTTTTTCGAGATTTTACAAAACTTAGGATCTAAGCTCGAAAATATCCATGAATATACTCGCATGTAAATTATGATCATATAAGACAAAAAAAGGTCTATAATCCATTGTTACCTTCTTATTTACCAACAATTTCTTCATGAGCAGCTTTTAATTATTTTTTCGCATAGTTCCTCTTTCCAAACCTTTCTTCTCTAATTTTGTCTTCATCATCTCCATATTTTCTTTCAACTTTTTTGACTTGTCTCTCGAAGAATTTTCCTCTCTACCCGTAACCATAAATTTCTTTGCCTTGTGTGTGTCATCATGATGTGTAAAGGCCGTGATTTCTTCAACAAGTTTTTTGGCCTTTCCAATAGAATTTTCAAAATGAGTAACTCGATCATTCACTTTCTTTTCCACATCTTATATCATTTATCTATATTGCTTGTATCTTTCTAGCTCTCCTGTTTGTTTCGAAAAAACTCTTCCCTAACTCCTCTTAATTTTTTCTTCAAGAACCTCTTTTTTTAGTTTGCTCTATGACTTTTTCTTTTCCCTTTCTTTGTTTGATTGTTTCCTCCTTATCTTTAAGTTGAACCTTTGGAAAATCTGCTTCAAATTTCTTTTGATTCTTTCCTTTAGATTGACCTTTGTTTTCATTAGTAACCTCTCGTCTCAATAGGGGATATTACTATGAATTCTTGTACTCGCTACCCTTTTTCCTTTATCTTCCTTCTCGTTGTTTATTTTCAATGGTGATAGTCTCAAAAATTTGTGATCTAGTGAAAGGATTTCTAGGTTGAATCTTCCGAAGAAAAAATCTAATTTCTTGGCTATAAGCCCCTTCCCTTTGACCTTGGATGTTTCCACCTCATTTTCTTTCACTACAGGGGGTTTCTCGCAGTGTCTATAGCCTCCATGATGTCTTCAAGCCCTCGCCTTTTCCTCCACTAGTTTCCTTTGTATCTCTTTTAGACCTTTTTGTTGCAGGTTTAGTCTTGCTAATTATGACATACTTTTTAGCCCGCTTACTAGTTGTTGGATGTGATGTTGTCTCTTGGATGCATTTAGCTTCTTCCTCCATGTGTTTAGTCGTAGTTTTTAAAGCTGTCTTGTTGATTCCCTTCTAATTTTGCAGTAGCATTCAACTCTTGCCTAGAAGAAGGATTTTTTTTATTTTAGATGCTTTCCTTGGAGATAAAACATCCATTTCATAGCCATTCATAAACAAGAACGATGCCCGAGATTTGTCCAGTTTATTTAATTCTTCTAGAACTATTAATTTCATCGATCCATGGTGAAAGATGGAAGTTTCACTTCTTTCAAGTCTACCTTGCACTTTGTATGCCATTTTTCCAAGACTTCTAAAAAGGTAAAAAGGAATATCTATCGAGCTTTTTCCTTGTAAAATGAAGTAACTGACTTGAAGTGATACATGTAAATTGTTTGGAATCTGCCTTCACATGTAAAGTATTTTTGTATGACTCGTCAATAATTTAGAGTAGTTATCTCTAAGGCAAGTTTTGGGAATCCCTACATTCATATTTATCCCTACATGTTCGAGGCTTTAGATAATCATCACAACTTCTCAAATTAAACTTTGTAGCTTTAAACCATTATTCTCCGGACCTAGGGATCCCCTGTTGCTTGAGAAATACTATCAGAGCGAAATTGGCACATGAAGAAAACCAAACTTTGTAGATGTTCCTTTTAAATTGAGTACGAAGTCTTGTGATACCTGTTTGTGATGACCTTGAAAATTTTGATAGAGCTGAATGCGACTCGCTCTTGTAAAAATCTCAACGAAATATGGATCTTCCATGATTAAACTTGGACTTGTAGACTGGTATCCGAATGGAAAACCTCCTTTATTCACTTTCTTTGGTGTGGAAATTTCTTCTTGTTCTACAACCGTGACCTTATTTGTATTCTTACACCCTGTTCAATAAAAATCCTTTGATGATAGCGAGCTATTATGGAAAAAAGAGGGCTGACATGACAGAGGGTTTCTACGGGAGATGTAGATGATAGCAATTTTCTTTTTTTAGAAGCTTACAAGAGTGGAAGGTAAAGAGTGAGAAATGAGGGATGAATTTGAAAAAAATAAGATGGGATTTATTAAGGAAATGGTGTTTGATGCCAAAACGTGCCAAAGACTTTCAATGATGACCCTATTCCGACAAACCTCGAAACCCTCAAAGTTTAAAAACTCATCATTATGTAGAAAATCATTAAAAGGTAGACAGAGCTTTTGTAGCTCAGTTTTTACGGAACTACTAGGTGTTTCCGAGAAAAAATCCGTTAATTTAGAACTAAAATCGTTGTGGACTCGGAAAATTTTTTGACAAGTGGCCATATTTGAGACTTTAGGTCGATTTAAAGTATCTATTCATGATTTTTTTCCTTTGATATGACTTCAAATCATCCCTAACAACTTAAGACAATCTTTTGAAACTTATGTTAATCATAAAATTTATCATTTCATGATGTTATGCAATCTAACCAATCTAAATGCAAACTTGACACATTTCAAGTTATGATTTTGAAATTTAGGGTGTGATAACACAAATGGTTCAACCATCCCATCAATGAACATGCATACTCTCCTGGTCATAGTGAGGTCAGATACCATGACTAAAAGCTTTAGAAACTCAGAGATATAAGTTTCTAAATCCCATATTTTCTTGAGCTTGGTTAGCCCCACAAAGTGTGCTTCCGGATCCTTGGGATCAAATCTCTCCACCAACCTCTGGGTGAAGTCTGAATATGAAGTGATACTAGCATGCCCAAGTGTAGATAACCCATGAAACCACTACTCATGTGCCTCACCTTCTAGGTGCAGCGTTGCTATTTTGATAGCCTCCAATTCTGAAACTCTATTGAGTTGGAAGTAAGTATCCAACTTCTCTACCCAAGCCTTAGTTGTGCACTTGGGTGATCCATCATAAGAGGGCAAAAATAATCTGCCCAAACTGCGTTGTAGATCTTGGTTCTGCATGTACCCTCCATTTTTATGGTGATTGAAGGATCTCCTACCATCCTTGATTTGACAGAACTCTTGAAAGTTCAAATGCTCCTTGAACCTCCGGGATTGAGATTCATATTCCACAAAATAGTCACCAAGGGTTTCTTCCCTCAAAGGCCCTCCTTCCTCACCTTCCAATGATAGGAATGTGGGCATAGTGGATCATTGTGAAGAAGGTTGTGCAACTGATTGCTCCCACCATAAATGTGAAGTGCATGAGCTTTCTCCATGGTGAAACCCTCTAGGGGATTCCTTTTGTCTCTCGAATCTCATCTCCTTAATATCTTTTGCAATTTTCTGCATGGTTTGAAGAAGAAGTTTTGGGATCTCTTTCTCCTCCATGGCTATAGCTGTATTTCCCCACAAGATGAGCCAAGATTAGAGCTCCGATACCATTGTAATATTCCAAATTAGGAAAGACAACAATATTGAACACCAAACTGAAATGTACAACAAATAATGATGCAAAACATATGAACAAATCATAGATCCATTAGATTATGTATTAGAGCAGCAAAATATACAATGTGTTGAGGAACAAATCACTCAAACTAGGCAAATAAGCCTCCAAAGCCCATAAATACTAGAATCCCAAGGGATGCTGCAATACAGAAATTCCAGAATACATGATAGCGCAGTCCCAGTGAGGGTTACTACTACAGGAAAAAAGAAATGAATGGATCTGCTGATATATTACTCAAAAGGTGCTGAAAATGGAGAACTAGTCTCTCAAACACAATCCCAAGATAACCCGACAAGGGTTTCTTGAAATACACAAGATACAAAAAGTGCACACTGCAAATTTGTGGCTGAAACACGCTGTATCACTGAAATTCTGCTGCAATATGGCTAAAATGACAAATATATGGCTGTAACTTCTCCTCCCTAGCTTTCCGGGTGAAAGGCTACTCCTTTCACTAGCAAACTAGCTCATAAACATGGTTTTACACCCTTCCACTGCAACACCCTGAAAAATAATGCAATTCCTCAAGGAGGCTGCACTGTGGCTGTAGGTGGCGACTTGGCTCAATGTCGGATGGTGGAAATGAAGCTCAAAATACTCCTCCCAGATAGCCTTCTCAAGTCCTCCAAGATAGAGTATGGGGTTCCCCCCTGGAAATGCCCTTGTACTAAATAGTACAGCAAACTCAGCTTAATAGCTGAAGCATGCAGTAAGTCATAAGACTCAAACATAAACAATATTCTAAATGCCTCTCATGGCTGCCATCCCTTCCCTTATATTCTTGGTGAACTTCCTCACCCTTGGCCCCACTCATTTATGAGGTTACTTCCATGCAAAGACTCCTCCAAAACTGCGTTGTCCCCACTAGCTCCACTCTCTTCTTTGGCAACGTTGTTGATTTGGTCAACCTTGACCCAGTCTACATGCATTGCCCCCTTTCACACCCAAGGTGGCTTTATTTTGAATATCTAAACTAATCCACATCCATACTGGAAGTGATTTATTCCTACTAAAGAGATTTAAGGGTCTCCCTACCCCACTTATTCATCTAGATTGAAAATAGAAGCAACATATAATATTCCAACTAGCTAAAAGCTAATTGGGAATATTACATTTTCCTCCCATTGATAACAGTCCTCGATAAATATTCCAACTCTTGGGAAGTCCTAGAAGAGCTAGGCTCACCAAGTCATCATCTGCGACAGTAATTCCGATGCTCCCAAGCTCATCCCGACATTGGACAAACTTTATTAAATATCTCGGAATGGTGTTGCCTTTCTCCATTTTGATTTTCCTAAGCTTCTCTTTCAGTGCCAATTTTCTATCATCACTGCTACTCTAAAACATATATGTCAAAGCTTTCCGCATTGCATATGGTGTCACTTTTCCATGGAGACTTGAGATGGTGTGGTCTCATACTCCATCCAGTAAGATCCTCCTCGACTTTGCAACCTTCTTTTTCCAAGCATCAAGATTTGCAACAACTGCTGCAGCAGATTTGGGAATTTCATTATCAATGAATTCTTTCAACCCATTGTCCTCCAGTACTACCTCCATCCTGTCTTTCCACGCAATATAATTGGAACTTCCCTCAAGTGCATACTCCAATCTTAAGCCATTGAAATCCATTTCGATCCCGATCTGCATGTCGCACCAAGAATACTTTTGCAAATTTGAATTCTATTCAGTCACAACCTCAAGTTCTCCTCCACTATAGTGATTTCCTGTGCTCTGATACCATGTATAAATTATACAAATATATGTATATAAATGGATTCGATTCAATCAAGCAATGTAATAAAGCTAGATATTGAATCCTTCTACAAATCAATTGCAGAAAATAAACACGATCGCCAATCACAACAAGTAAAGAAAGAATCAAATCAAACCACAACACAGATATTTCCCTGGGGAAATATTACTACTCAAAACCCCTTTATCTTCTATTGTATATTCACCATGGAATCATGAACAATTACAATGCACTCTTCTCACAAGAGTCTCCTGCACTCTCACAACTGTCTCACACTGATCTGGACAAAATCGACCAACACTTAGCCAATTCTCAGCCTTTAATCAGCCTGCCTTGCTTACGTAATTCATGTGGAATGTAATCCCTATTCTTTAGGAATTTCAACCTTCCAAAATTGTGCAAGGATCATGGGCAATCCAATGGATGTATGGTTGCATGCGGGCAACCTACTAATCACACAAGTCATAGTTAACATCCCTTTAACTTTTGTCTTAACTGGGTCTCCACTGGAACTGACATGCATGCAGCTATTAATAGTAAATAATGAGTGCATGTCAGATCACTGATTGTGAATTAAATCTGATTTAATTCACTTGATCTCTCACTAGTGCAACAAACAGATAGAACTAGTCCAACTAACTTTAACTCACCTAACTAAGTTAATTGATTACGCATGCATTAAACTAATGCACCAACTGCAATTTGAACTCCATAACTAATAGAATCACTCTACATGCCTCACAAGCCACCCTCAACTCAAAATACATGAGCAAACTAAGTTTATCACACTCAGTTAACTATTACAAGTGATTATGAGATAAGATTACATTTTACTGTCCAAATTAATTATGGGAAAACTAAATTAGACACTGCACCAATTTATTAAAATAAATTGGCTTTCACACTAATGTATCGCTAGGACCTATGGTCCCACACTAGTGTGTCTACTACAATTTCTTGTTGACTTTAAACACTCCCTCTCAACAAGAAAGGGATTATCTTCCACCCCGATCCTTCCTCTATGGTATTCGAATTTTCTCCTAGTGAGCGCCTCCGTCAAAATATTTGCATCCTGATCCTCCGTGGGAATGTACTGAAGTAATATAATGCACCTCTGAACACCATCTCTGAGATGGTGGTACTGGATGTCTATGTGCTTGGACCTATCATGGAATATCGCATTAACCAAGATTTTAATGCAACTTTGGTTATCACAATGTATCACCGTTGAATCCATCTGAGAACCAAACAAACCAATCGAGATATTTATCATCTAGGTGTCCTCACATGCCGCTTGACTGGCTGCCATGTACTATGCCTCGGTTGAATTGAGTGCAACTGATCTCTGCTTCCTGCTGTACCAAGAAAATGTTGTCGAGCCTATGCTGAAGATCCGTACCGATGTTGTCTTTATGTCTGATCAGATGCCTTCCCAACGCCTCCGTGAAGCCTTGAATCTTCACTCCCTCTTGTTGTGTGTGGAGCCTAATTACGTTATTTATTTTGTATCATGTTGTTGGACCCCTATACCAATGGGGCAGCAACGCCGCCCGTAATTAAATGTTTCGAGGGTCCAGGGGGTTTTTTGCCCTAGAAGGCAACCCCTCACTTGCATGAGGGTATTTTATTGCGGTTATGTATCGTATGTGTATTCTCAGAGCGAGAAACAAATAGGGAGAATGTGAGAGAGAACAGAGGATATTAAGACGGATCTGTTGTAGGTTGTCTCTTCATTTTGCTGGATAATAGAAAGGAAGGACTGGTTGTTCAGGGTAGCCGTAGCCCAAACTGGGTGAACCACGTATATCTTGTTGGAAATCCTGAGAGGGGGTGAATCAATATTTCTTTCCAATTGTTATTTTTACCAGTTAGATCACTTATATTTAGAACACAATATGAACAATAAGAATAAATGCTTTTATTAAATTCTTATTTACAATAAAATAGATACAATAAGTGTAGGGCTCCAACCCTAGATGAAGACACCAATCTTCAATCCTTCCAGGCACCAACCTGTACTTTTCCAAGCACCTACTTGGACTGCACGAGGCTCCGACCTCTAGGGCACCAACCCTATCTTCCAAGTCTCCAACCTTTTCACTTTGAGGCTCCAACCTCTAGGGCTCCAACCCTATCTCTGCTATAGGCTCCAACCTGGTTTCTTGAGGACTCTTATCCTCTAGGGCTCTAACCCTATCTACCAAGGAACCAACCTTGTCTCTATGAGGCTCCAACCTCCCGCGTCAATACATCAAGATATATTTGTTTATACTTCATGGCTCCCAATGTCTTCTTCAACGAGCCCTGACAATCTTCAGCAATGCCTTCACTTAGTCTCCACGTCACTTCATTAATGAAAACCTTGTTTTTTCATGAATGTGTCTCCACTACTCTTCATGTAACCCAAACACTTTCTCCAAGGTTATTCCATCATGGGGGTCTTCAATAATGCATCATGATCTTCACAAATGCATCCAAGTGAGCTCTCTAAGGTCTTCAATAGGTCTCAGAAAATATTCAATAAGCTGCTTTAAAAATATTCAAGAATGCATAAAAAAAAGGGTTGTTCAAAAGGTCTTTTAAGAATGTTTCCAAAATGCTGATATAGAGTCAATTAAGGACTGCTACACTTCAGGATCTTTACTCAAGATATGCTTCAAGATTTCCTCGAAAAAGGACCTGTGTCTTCACAAGATTTAGCAGATCCAAACTGCTATCCACACACTGATTTAAGCCTCACAGGTAACATTTATGTCCATAGGTTGTTGCCACAAGGGTCCGAGCTTCAATCTGAGTTTGTCCACATAATTTATATCCTCCACAGGTTAGCTATTAATCCAAGCTGACTGTCCAAAGAGCCGAAATTGCAGGCTATTATAAACCTTTCTCAAGGTTTAAACCTTCCACAAGAGAGTTGCTCAAGCACGAAGTGAAACTGGCCACATTTCTTTAACGAATCCTAGAGCAGAATTATCACAGGTGAAAAGTATATACAGCAAATTGAGGTTTGTACTCTTGTCCAAGTTAATGGTGACCCAACAGCTCCGAGGTATGGATGGTAAAGGAATAATTCTCCCAGAATTTTCCACAGTTTGACAATCTGAATTCTATGTATGACTGTGTACTACTTCAGGGTATGTTAAGACTGCTTTCTGTCCCTTTAATTCTAATCTTTGGTCCACACTTCACAATAAGTGTCCGAGTTTCTTGTTTAGTTTTGAGTGACAACCCACCACAAAATTTACCCAAACTTTCCTCCTCAGCCTTAGTTCATTGTCTATAATTATTCTTTGAAATCTTGACCGAAAATCATAGTTAAAATGAGGAGTACGAATTTCTATTTATACTTGTTTGACATTTGACAAAGAGACACGTCTCTTGGACAACATGCCAAGCCTACACAAGTCGGCTTAGGTCGGCTCAATATCAGAGTTAATTTCCTTAACTTAAAAAATCAATATCTCCCAAAATATTTAGGGTTTCGGGGCAAGTAAGGGCTCGTTAGAAAGAGGGAAAAATCTTCTTTCAAATGGTCTAGGTCCCATCTTGAAAGCTTGCCTCAAAGGTGGTGAAAAACATTTTTCTTTAACTGCCCTTGAATTATTTAGTGCAAAAAATGATTAGGACAGTATAGCTTCTTTGTTTGGCTTATTGTTTGTCTTCTCCATTATTTGGCTTCTTCATCATCATAGGAACATGTAGGACATCCGCATCATCATGATAGTGTCCAAGAATGAGTTTATCATCCATGTCATCACATAATGGTGCAGTGATATGTTATAGTGCAATATTATTAGGAGAACTCCAAAATAGTTTTCCAACCCTCAAATGATCTCCAACCATGATCATCATATTTCATCATCAAGTATCAAAGTGTATGGCATCATCATGACATCAAGGGTTATGGTATAGATCATCAAGTGCATGCAACATTAGATCAAGGACTTCTTAGGGCTTATGTCATTACTGGTTTGACTTCATAATTTGACATCTTTATTGATGGCATGACATCATCATCTTGAACTGGGCATCTCAAGAATATTGACATCTCTGTTAATGCCATATTGACATCAATGACAACCTTGATTAACATATCTTTGTCTCCCTGGTTTTATGTGTTTCTTTTGATTGTGTTTTCCGCATATTTTATGTGTTTCATTGCTCTGTAATATATAATTTTCTAACACCTTTTTCTGTCTGTAACATAATCCATACTTTGTAGTGCCCCTGATATATCTCAAGACATGCTTCCCTGCCTTCCAAAAGAGCTTGGTCAGCTTAACCATAGCTTGAATTAGCTGGTTAAATACATAGCAAGTTTCTGGTCTGGTGTTCACCAAGTAAATCCGTGAACCCACTAGTTGCCTATAGACAGTAGCGTCCACTACTTCTCCTGAAGTAGCATCCTCTTTCCTCCATTTTCTTGGAAGAGGAGTATCCATGGGTTTACATCTCTCCATGTGAAACTTACCCAGGATCTCTTTGGCATACTTTCCTTGAGAAAAAAATAGCTCACCATCCCCCTGCCATATTTCCAAACCAAGGAAATAGTGAAGGAGACCCACATCCTTCATTTCAAACTCCCTTGCAAGATCCTCCTTGCAAGAAGTTATCAGATGCTCATCACCTGTCAAAATTAGATCATCAACATAAAGTATGATAATCAATATCTTACCATCAACCACAATCAGGTACAGGTTCGCATCAACTTCACTTTTGGTGAATCCCAACCCAGTGAAATAGTTGTCAATCTGATTGTACCAAGCTTTAGGTGCTTACTTCAGCCTATACAATGCTCTCTTAAATTAGCACACATGTGACTCCCTGTCAAATATTTCGAAACATTCTGGTTGCTCTATGTACATTTCCTCCTCAATAAATCCATTGAGAAATGTAGTTTTCACGTCCATATGTTGAATTTTCCACCCCATCTGTGCTGACAGTGCAAGGATAGATCTAATGGAATATTACCTCGTGATTGGTGTGAAAGTCTCCTCATATTCAATCCCCTCAACTTTTGAGAATCTCCGGGCCACAAATCTAGCCTTTTACTTCTTCACGCTCCCATCCGCTACTTGCTTCACCTTATAGATCCATCTAGATCCAACCACTGATTTTCCGACCAATCTTGGGAAAAATTCCCATGCACTCTTCTTGATGATGGAGTCATACTCCTCTACCATAGCATCAACCCAAATTGGTTGTTGCACTACTTCCTCAAAGGAAGATGGTTCTGTCACAATACACTTTCTCATAAGAGCCATGTATCTAGTAAACTTGTCTGGAGACTGTCTTTGTCTGCGCAGTGAAATAGGGGTTCCTACATTCTCTACCGCATCAAGTCTCAATCTATCATCTTCTTTGGTGCACCTTCTACCATTTCTAGTGGATGGATTTGCATGAGTGTTTTCTTCCACTCCACGATCCTCTGCATGTGGCTGCTCCACATCTTGAGGTTCATTCGTTGGAACCAAGAGTTCCTTATCTGCATGCAAATCCAGCTCCCTCTCAAGGGACAATCGCATGCCTTTCTCCTCATCAAATTTCATATCTCATCTCAAAACAGTCATCCTTTTTTTTGGAAAATACACCTGATAGTTGTGGCGAGTATCAGTGTACCCCACAAATATCCCAATCTCAGTTGTTAGTTTGAGCTTCTTCCTGACGTCATTGGTCACATGCACATAAACAGATCAGGCAAAAATCTTAAAATATGAAACATCAAGTTTCTTACCAGTAAAAGCCTCTTCTAGTGTACTCATGCCAAGTATCCGATGAGGACTATGGTTTTGCACAAATATATTTGTGTTGCATGCCTCTTCGCACAGATGCAATGGTAGGCCCTGATCATGCAGCATCGCTCATGCTGCACCCACAATTGTTTTGTTCTTTCTTTCTGCGACACCATTCGGTTGTGGGTTATGACACACAATCAACTCTCTCTGAATTCATTCTTTGTTATAGAAGTTATTGAATTCATTAGAGATGTAATCACCACCATTGTCATTCCTAAGAGCCTTCACATGCTTCCCCATGTCTTTCTCCACTAGTGCTTTGAACTCAAGAAATTTTGAGAATGTCTGATCTTTCATCTACATGAAGTGGATCCAACACTTTCTAGAAAAATCATCAATAAATATTACATATTACTTATGCTTTGTTGTCGAAGTAGTAGAGAATTTTCCACACACGTCTGAGTGAACTCTCTTAAGGATTTCATAAGCTTGGTTCTCCTTCTCATGAAAAGTTGCCTTTGCATACTTCCCCATAGTACATCCCTTGCATGTGTCTAATTGTGCAATAGTACCCTTGGGAATACCCGTAGAAATATGCTACATAACCTTTAAGGATCCGTGGTGTAGATGGCCCAATCCCATGTGCCATAACTAACCCTCATTTCGGCTCACCACTTTGTCCGCCTTACCCATCAATGTTGCGCAGCCATCTACATCAAGTTTATAGAGATTCTTCACATGAATCCCAATCTTCTTGTCTTTTCCTGTTGCTTTGTGTCGAAGGAGAGATTTTCCTTCATTGAAAATAGCATCATAGCCTGTATCCTCCAACATTGCGACTAAAACTAAATTTTTCTTCAAGCCTAGTACATGCATTACATATTTTAATAAGAAGGATTTACCTGACTATCTCTGGAAGGTAATTGTACCAATCCCATTAGCATTGTACCATCCGTCATCACCCATTTCGATATGCATCTCGAGGTCCTTCTTCTCCAAGCTACTGAAAATTTATCTGTCTCATGTCATGTCAAAGGATGCATCACTATCCAAGTACCACACCGATCCCATTGCACTTGACACCATGCATGCAATGAGTGATAATTCAAGCTCAAATTGCGAGGCCAAAGCCTCACCAGCTGCAGATCCTAAAGCCTTATTGTTCTTCTTCATTTTTGGACAATCAGTGGCATAATTTCCATGCTCATCACAGTGAAAACATTCACTCTAGACATGTCACGCTTCTTGCCATATTTTCCAGAATCAAATTTGGAATTGGATTTCTTTCCTTTCGCCTTCTTTGTTTTGGCAGCCAAAGCGCAATATTATTCATCGTCATTCTTAGATGAAGATCCATCCCTGGTATTCCTCCTAAATTATTCTTGCACCAAATCTGACCAAAGTTGTTCCCAATCTGGCATCTTTTCCCTCCCATTGACAGAGTCTTGATAACTATGCTGACTCTTGGGAAGTCCTAGAAGAGCTAGGCTCACCTAGTCATCATCTGCGACATTAATTCCGACGCTCCCAAGCTCATCCTGAAATTGGACAAACTTTTTTAAATACTTTGGAATGGTGTCGCCTTTCTCCATTTTGATTTTCCTGAGCTTGTCCTTCAGTGACAATTTTCAATGATCATTGTTACTCTGAAACGGATATGTCAAATATTTCCCCATTGCATATGGTGTTGCTTTGTGATGGAGACTTGAGAAAATTTGGTCTCTTACTCCCTCCAGTAATATCCTCCTCCCCTTTGCAGCCTTCTTTTTCCAAGCATCAATATTTTTGGCATCTGCTATAGCGGGCTTGGGAACATCATTATCAATGAATTCTTTCAACCCATTGTCCTCCAGTAATTCCTCCATCCTGTCTTTCCATGAAATATAATTGGAACTACCCTTGAGTGCATACTCAAATCTCAAGCCATTGAAAGCCTTTTCAATCATGATTCTCAAGCCATTGAAATCCATTTCGATCATGATTCGCCTATCGCACCAAGAATACTTTTTCAAATTCAAATTCTATTCAGTCACAAACTAACCTTCTCCTCCACTATATTGATTTCCTATGCTTCGATACCATGTATAAATTATACAAACATATGTATATCAATGGATTCAATCCGGTCAAGCAATGTACTAAAGCTATATATTGAATCCTTATACAAATCAATTGCAGAAAATAAACATGATCGCCAATCAAAACAAGTAAAGAAAGAATCAAATCAAACCACAACACAGATAATTTCTCAAGGAAAGCTTCATGCTTAGAACCCCTCAGTATTCTATTGTATACTCACCATGGAATCATGAAAAAATTTCAATGCACTCTTCTCACAAGAGTCTCATGCACTCTCACAACTGGCTCACACTGTCCTGGACAAAATCAACCAACACTTAGCCAATTCTCAGCCTCTAAACAGCATGCCTTTCTTGCGCAATTCATGTGGAATGAAAACCCTATTTTGTAGGAATTTCAGCCTTCCAAAACTATGCAAGGATCATGGTAAATCCAATGGATGTATGTTTTCATGTGGGAAACCTACTAATCACACAACTGATAGTTAACATCCCTTTAACCTTTGTCTCAACTGGGTCTCCACTGGAACTGACATGCATGCAGCTATTAAAAGTAAATCATCAGTTGCATGGAAAATCACTGATTGTGAATTAAATAATATTTAATTCACATGATCTCTTAGTAGTGCAACAAACAATTACAACTAGTCCAACTGATTTTAACTCACCTAATTGAGTTAACTGATTACTCATGCATTAAACTAATGCACCAACTGCAATTCGAAGTCCATAACTAATAGAATCACTCTGCATGCCTCACCAACCACCCTCAACTCAAAATACATGAGCTAACTGAGTTTATCACACTCAGTTAACTATTACAATTGATTATGAGATAATATTACATTTTATTGTCCAATTTAATTAAGCGAAAATTAAATTAGGCATTGCATCAATTTAATTAATTAAATTGGCCATCACACTAATGTATTGCTAGGACTTGTGGTCCCACACTAGTGTGAGGTCTAAAATTTCTTTTTGGACTTCAACAAGGTGGATATGAGTTGACCACTAGAGGCAACAACCCATAGGCCGATGTTGGTGTAGTGGATTTGTGTGCAACTAAATACATGGCTGGTACTGGTGATACCTAAATCAATAGTGGCCCCAAAGGGTCAGTGAGAGGAGGATTCTAAGGAGGCACAACTCCTTCCATGAAAGGATCCTTGGGAAACTCTGTAATGTGAGGAGAAATGTGTGAATTAGGGGTCAACACTGGAGACTTCTCTTCTGAAGAATGCTCTAGGTCACCGAGCCTCGACGACTACCCCAGTTTGAATGGGGAGAGACCTCGTTGTCACCTAGAAAGATGACGAGGGTTGAAGGACGCCACGATGACCACTAAATTTTATCAAAATTTAAATGTGATATATTATTAAGTCTTAGTGATAGTAGAACCAAACACCTAGAAAAAAAGAACTCTAAATTCAATCAATCAAGCAGCCAGAGGGGTAAGGCCCTATCTAAGATCTTTCGTTCACTGGAGATGAAACCCAATATCACAATAAGAAACAGAGATATTTGGTCATATGTACAGTTATGGTTACTCTTGAGCTTTGCCCGAACCTCAGATAATGGGTCCAAACACTCTCGTGAAGATGAGTACACTCCCAAAAACCGAAGAAAGAGTAGGTTTGTCTGTGTCAGTTACTAGGGCAGCATGTGTTACAGGAAAAATGACCTCCTCATAAGCTCGGAGGAGAAGGTAACATGGAAGGAATAAAATGACCTAGACAATGACCCATTTTTCCAAGGTAACGCACCCCCAAAAGCATCTAGGCAGATTTATAATGCACTCTAGCCATGTAAAGGGAGTGTTAGTGCCTAGGGTAACGCTTTGTCTTGCCTAAGGGGTAGCGTTATCCGTGTTTGAATGTGAAAAGGGAAATATCCTGTGGAAACTAACTGGCATTTCCTGCTTTTTCTCAGAATGAGTCAGTTCAAAAGTAGAAATTTGTGCTATAAACCTTTTATTAGATATTTCCAAACATAACTGAACTCCTACATAAGGAAAAGCTAGGAAACATCAATATCTTTCCCGATTCAAATTGATTGAAACGATTGGCAAGGTTTTTCCTCTCCATTTCCTATAAATTGGAGGTTTGGGATCTTGGTCAAAGGTCGAAGGTTTGATCGTGTGTAGAGCATAATTTCATTGTTGAGTGTGAGGCTTAAATATTGGTAAGGTTCATTGAGGACTCTTAGCCCAAGCATCATCACACTCGAAGATAGAGAAAGAGAGAGAGGAATTGGAAGATTGAGGAGGGCTTGGTACAACCAACGGTTGTAATCCTCCTTTTTATAAACTAATAGAACTGTATTTGTTTTGTCCATTTGATGTTTTCAATGTCACATTTGTTGTTCATTTGTCTATGAAGCATGATATAAATGGCTCATATTTTCACAGTTTAATGCCGATTATATACTTGTTCCATTGCTAGAAAGTGATACCACTGTGAAGATTACACATGTGTCTTGTTTGGTTGCAAGATCTAGATTTGGAGCCAATGAGGAAGGACTTGTCCCACATAGCTTAGAGCTCTCCATAGGACCTGTTGTCCTCAAGGAGGTAATCCTTAAATATCTCACTTTGTCAATTATATATTAGTATGAACATGTATGCAATGTCTTTGTAACTTTACAGCTAATCTGAAAATCTGCCTCGAGCACTGGAAATCCTTGAGAGGGATATTCATCAGCTTCCACCCAAGAATTTTACCGCTTAGCATAGATGGCGACTCCACTGGGGAGTTGATTCCAAGCTTTTGGATTGTTTATTCCTAAGCCTTTAGCTCTTTCCCTCTACTCACATCCTCTTTCAATTAGTTTATATGCTCTGTAATCATCTCAGTAGCTCACAGAGTCCAGAATATACCCTGCCTAGCCATCTGTACACCTTTACCTTGAGTAACGCTCCCCCTGAGAGTGTTTCAGTGCATTATAATGTTACTTATGCTCAGATACAGTGTGTTAGTCCTATCATTAACACTCTGTAGCCTCTACTTTCCAGCATTACCCAGCCAAAATCTATTGCTTACACCCTTGTTGTGTTTCCCTTTGGCTGTGGAGTTATTGGCTATCAGATTAGATTCTATTTCTTGATCCCTGTGCTTGGTTATCAGCTATAATTTTTAGTTTTCTTGTTTAAAAATTTATTGTTAGTCGCATCTACTTTTTGAAGAAGAAAAATTTTTATTTTAAGTTTTTTTGAACATAGTTGAATTCATTCTAAAATTTTTGGTTAAAAAATTTGGTAGAGAGGATAGATAGATGTGTGAATATTTTAAATTTGAACTGTGTTATTTGAATGTTTCGTGCATGGATGTTTGAAAAATATCTCCCTGTAGAATAAAATCTTTATTGAAATTGAATTTTTAGAGCATTTTTCTCCATGGTTTTGAGTCAGAGTCTCATTACATTTCATACGTCCACCCCCCTTCCATAAGACTAATAATCAAGTACACTAAGAATCAAGAGATAATGCAATTAATAATATAAATTTTTCTGAGCTCACACCAAAAGTAGTTCAGGCTAGGATCTTGGGGTAGGAGAAGTGAGAAAATCACTCAAGATCACAAAACTTGAAACTAGAGTCATTAAAAAGTGAAATCCTACTGCACTCATACTGTCGGGACCACTCCACTACTACTGGAGTAAAGCATGAGACAACACTACGGTGCATGAGAAGGTATCCCACCTTCGAGTGCATTCAGTGGGCATGCTATATATTGGGTTCCCCTTGGGGATGTCAAAACTAGATCATGGATCTAGGTGTTCTACCCATAGAGCGTGTTATCTACGACCATGACCCCCTGACAGTATATGTGATTTGAGGTATCTTTAGTTGCCAAAATTTTTAGGGACTTATACAATGTAACTGGGGTAGGCTACCGTGGTACCTAAAACAGACGGACCTACTATGTCTTCGATCTTTAGGAGGGTACTTGTTTTCACGATAGTGCTTAAACCTATTGTCTAAGATTCTGAAAAAACTCTAGATTAACTATAACTGTATATTTGACCAAATATCCCTGTATGCTATTGTGATACTGGGTTTCATCTCCAACAAACAGTAGTACTCAGACAAGGTCATACCCCTTCTCATTGCTTCACTGATTGATTTTGGTTGCTTCACTGATTGATTTTAGAACTCCTTTTTTCCTTTTATTTTTTAGGTATGTGGTTACTATCGCTGAGACTTTATAATACATCACAAGAATAATTTGATAAAATTAAATAGGTCACCATGGAGTCCTTCGACCCTCATTGTCTCTCTAGACGGCAGCAAGGTCTCCCTCCATTGACACCGAGGGAGGAGTCGAGTCTCAGTGAGCCAGTGCCTTCTCCGAAAGAGAAGTCTCCAGTGACAACCCCTAAATTTCATATAGCTCCACATCATATGGAGTTTCTAGAGGATCCTTTTACGGAAGGAGTCGTACCTTCTTACAATCCTCCTCTCACTTACCCGTCGAGGCCATTGTTAGTTCAGGTTACACCAGTGCCAGTCATGTCTTCGGCTGCACCTGCATCCATTTCACAATCGACGCCCATAGGGTCGATGACTTTGGTGGCCAACTCGGTTCCACCACCATCTTCCTCACCAATTGTCAATTCTACGTAAATTATTGGCAACCCCAGTATCCAAGCTATACGCAGTTGTTACACCATTTTTTATTCATCTAGCCTATTATCATTAGATGGACCCAAGTACACCATGTAAGACCAATTTTACCCTAAGTAAAATTGCTTTCACTATGTAAAACAACTTAATAAAACACATTTATTAGGTTGTTTATGGTCTAAACAGGAAACCCCGAGGGGAAATATTAAACAAATCTATATTTTTTTGGTTTTCCTCATGGAATAATTAATTAAACAATAATTTAATTATTATTCCGGGTCATATTTAACCCAAAACAAGGAAATTAATTAGATAAATCCTTATTTATCTTATTATTTTCTAGGAATAATTATTTAAACCTTATTTAAATAATATTCCTTGTTAAATTTGACTAAATCATTTTTAAATAATTGAATAAATCATTATTTATTCAATTATCATTCAACCACTTCCTTAAAATGATAAATAAATCATTTATTTATTTATTATTTACAGATAAAGGGATTTGACCCAAGTCAAATAACTTTCCCCTCCAACAAATATAATAAAATATTCCATAAAAGGTGGATCTAGATTTGGTTAATATTATTTTAATCATGCACCAAGATCTAGAATGACCTAATATTTTGTTATAAATAGAAGGGTTTTTCCTACCATTCTTCACCTTTTGTTGCCTATTAGATCACTCTGGATCTACATTCTTGGTCTGACTTTGAGCCATTATCATTGTCATATTTTCCATTATTTGCTTTGTGAGCTCCCTTTGAGTTCTATGTTTGTTTGGGTTTTCTACACCAACAAGAGAGAGAAATTCTAGATCTGAAGTGCTGAGGACTTTCAAGAACCCATCCCATTAAGGAGAATTGGAAACACCTTTCTTGTTTTCCTCCCAGGTTCCCTTAATATAAAATTATTTAAAACATATTATTCTTGTCTTGTCTATTGGATGCATGGAGCAAAACCTTATTTTTGTTGCTTAATGTCTTTTTATGCATAGATCTGGATTTTTGCAGCATTTGTCTTGATCAACTAACTGCAGATTTGAAGATATTAGCAACCATATTTGATGTTAGGGCTATAAGTTATGCGTAGCTAAAGTGGTCTTTTTTCATACACTTCGACGAAATATTCAAACTAACAATTGGCGACTCCACACGGGTTTTCAATTACGACCACTGTCGTTTTTCATATTCCTGCATATCCAGCTACTTCAAACCCTAGGGTTTCTCTTCAGCTTTTTTTTTTTCCTATTATTATGTTTTTTTCCCCTATAAAACCCTCAAACATTAAAAATTCTAACTTCTGTGTGTTTCTGGCCCTATTGCACATGTGACAGACATCAGCCACAACTGAGACGGTAACTTTTTCTGAAATCTGCCGCCGAGAGACCCGGAACTGCAAGTCACACTTTTCGGCCCAGAACCTGCGACCTGGACTGCAGGGTGCACTTTTCAGCCTCAAAACTGTGACCTGGACAGAAAACAAGTCAGAACCTGCCACCTACACTTTTTTCTGCAGATTTTCTGAAAGTTTTCTAGGTTTGTCTGAAGCTTCTGTCAGGGTTTTCCAGCCTCTGTCTCCGCCCGTTTAGACCTATTATTGTTCTGTTTTACTCAACTAAGTGGGAATCTAGACCCCTAGGGCTTCAGTACCCTCCACTTTTTGTGGAAGAGTTTTTAGCTGTTGCAGGTGTCTAAATTTTCAGAGTTTCAGCCTTTTCTTTTGCAGATATGATACCTCCTTTTCAGATCCCTTTTAGATCAGTTATTTTTCCATCCAAATCACCTCATATAGTTTTTTTTGGGTTTGCCTTTAGGGTTGCTTCCTTTTCCCTACTGCCTTTAGTTTTTTGCCTCCTCTTTCACAGCAATCTTGCCTCTGTCTCTTTGCTATTTTCTGCACCTCTTTTCAGCAGATTTATCCTTTAGATGCTTGTCCCTCCCGACCTTATATCTATTGGATCATTTTCAGTGTGTTTTGACAAGATTTTTTCCCTCTATTAGACTATTTTTTGAGAGACCCGCCTCCTTGAGTTAGATTGATGCATTGTTAGCTATTAATTTTATGTCATTTTAGTATTAAATGTTGTTATTTGCAGGTTTATTTCAGTTACGCAACACACTTTTTCTTTTACTCTCAAAACGTCTGGGTTTAAAAATTAAAATTAATGCACGCCACACACTCACCCTAAGCAAAGAAGAGCCTGGTTAACACCGCCAGGCAAAGACTTTAAAACATTGTAAAATCAATTGACACTGCACCTCTCTGCCCTTGTTTCGACATTGTAATCACTTGATTCTGCAACTCCCTGCCCTTATTGGTCGTTCTTCTTCCCTCTGTGCCATGTTTGTGTTGTCATCATTGCGCCCCCAAGGTGTATATCCCGAAGACTTCTTGGCCTTCATCCTCATTTTTCGGTCGTTCGACCTACTCCTACTCACCGTCGTCGAGTTAGTCCTCCTCCAAGTCCGCACTCCGACTCCTCTTCTAATTCATTGGGTTCTCCTTTTACTTCTGTTTCCCCCCCTGTTACCTTCATTATGTCCGGTACAGCGCCTAACGCTAGCGATAATCCAGGACCTCCCGCCGAGAATGCTACTAGTGGAACCACCACAGGAACTACCTCGACTGTCCCCTTGCTCCCTTACATGGCAAGCCTCAGTCTCCCCGATTTCAATCAGTTAATCAATGACCCTATCTGCCACGATGTTGGTTGGCCTGCTATGCCGACCAAGCTCCCCTCTGACATTCCCAAGTTCGAAGGCCTTGCTGGAGAAGATCCCTCCAACCATATCCGATCTTTCCACATGTGGTGTTCATCCAATTCCATTACCGATGATTCCATCCATCTTAGATTGTTCCAACACACGCTTACAGGCAAAGCTTCTAAGTGGTATGTTGATCAGACCGCCTCTTCCCATACCACCTTTGCGACCATTTCCTGAGCCTTATTATCTTATTTCCAGCTCCCTCTCTGATACGACACTGGTACCAAACTCTTGACTTCTTTCCGTCAATCGTCTGCGACCCGCCTTTCCGATCATGTCCAGGAATGGCGGAGAATAAAGAACTTGTGTCGAGCTCCTACCTTGTAAGACCGTGTCTGTATGGACTTGTTCCTTAGATCTCTCTTACCCACCATTGGCAAAGATGTTGCCTCGTAGTTTCCTCAAACCGAAGAAGCTGCCCTCCAAATAGCCTTAAAATATGACCTGATCTATGCTCATTCTAGTTATGTTTATACCTTCCTTCCTGACCTCCCCAGACCCGGTGGCACTAACGCCCCGAGGGCATCCCATTCTGCCGACGGTATTGTTGGAGCTCTTTCTCATCCATACGCTCAACCTCCTATGGGCTATGTTCTCCCTCAGGGAGGGGCCAGCACCTCCAGCTCTTTTCCCCCTCCAGGTAGCATGTATCCAGGATATGGCATGCCTCATCCTTTTTCCCAACCTCCTGCTTAACTCAATGTTGCCCAACCTCACCATTATCCTTATCCATAGCCTAGTGCTCCATCTCCTCCAGCATTTTCACCTCCACCTACCTTTCCTTCTCAACCCTAGCAACAGCAACTACCACCCCCTCCGGGGCATGTATTTGCACAGCAGGGTGCGACTAATCCTCCTTCCTCTCAAAGGAAGAGGAAAGGCAATCAGAACCAATCTTCCCCTGGTACTTGTGGACCTAATCATCAAGGTATTGACTCTAACACTGCAAACCAGCAACAGGGCACTCGGCCCAAGCCGGACAGGCCCATTCATACAAATAAGCCTTATTCGTTTTGTGGTGTTTACGGTCATTACACTCACAATTGTCCCCTTTTACCACAGATGTAGCAGATGTGGGAATCTCAAGCCACATTACGAGGACAGCATGCCTCCCCTACTGCTCCTCCCAATGTGGCCTCTACTCAACCGGCTGTGTTTACCAATCCTTTCCCCCAACAAGGATTCGTGGCTACCCAACCACCTGACGGATAAGGGGCCACTCAACCTTCCCCTTCTGGTTCCCCTGATTACCATATCCTCATGATGAACTCTGATCAACCTCTACACGTCGACCTTAACCTTCAAACTCGATCTCATCAGTACCCCAAGCCTCCCACTCCGTCTATCCCCGAGTCACCTTCTTCAGGTTCTACAGAGCCTCTTTTGACATCCAATGGTCCCTTGCATATCCCTCAGCCCAAATTTGAGGTTCATACCAAGATTCCTAAGGGACCATTATGCCAAAATGTTGCTTCTGGTCGAGCTGCTCATTCGTATAGCATAGTAGATGATTTGGCACAGTCTCCTGCTGCCATTTCAACACTGGAACTCCTCTAGTCGTGCCCTTCTCAGAAGAAGGATCTACTATCTGCCATGGGCATTGTGGATCTTGTTGATGACCAATTGATTGTTTTCGACGCCCATCAATTGGAACATCCCCCCTTCCTGCTTTCGTAGCCTTCCAAATCCCAGTCAAAATCCAGAACGCTCATGTTTCTCGGTGTATCATTGATGAGGGGGCATCCACCTGTGTGATGTCCTCTTCGTTTTGGAAACAAATCGGATCTCCTGAATTGGCCCCTTCCACGATCACCCTTCGAGTGTGGGATGGCCACGCCTCCCAACCCGTTGGCCTACTCCATAATTTTCCTATCACTATTGCAGGCAAGATTGTTTGCGCCGACATTGAAGTTATCGACACCCCTCTAGATTAAAACATTCTATTGGGGCGGAGCTACACCTATGCCATGTCTGTTGTCCCATCCGCGGTATGCCACAAGATGTCTTTCCCTCATAATGGAAAGATAGTCACCATTGACCAATTGACGTATCATGAGCCAAAATCTCAGACCTCCCCTAAGTCAACCATCTCTTCTATAACCAATAAGCAAACCGTCGATTCTTTGACCAGTGTCTCTCCCGGCGTCTACAAAGACTCCTCTCTGCTTGGAACCTTCCCTGGTCTTCCTCCTCCTCCTATCTCTGATCCCAGCTTATCGAATTTTTGCATGATGCAATCATCTCAGGCTGCTCTCAAGTGGCCTGCTTCAGCTAGTCAGCAACCTCGCCCTCCGCCGCCTGCTCCTAGCTCTTCGTGTCAACCTTCTGGACATTTTCCTTCTGACCCTTCACCTACAGCTGGTATCCATGAGCCTATTTACCCTCCTGGATTGGTTCCTCTAGGCCTTATCCACCTTTGATCCGTTCCACCTGGCCATTACCCCTCCAGTCAGATACCGTTATTCATTCCACCTCCTGGAGTGTACTCGGTACCTGTCATGGCTACCCTATCTCTTCCTAACCTAACCCTGGGGATTCCTGTCTGGTACCTTAATCCCCCAGCTGCCACCCCACCTGATCATCCCAAACCTTACCTTGATTTGACCCCAGTTCAACCGGTCCCCATCACTTCTCCCAATACCACAGTGCCTCACACATCTCACCAGGATCCATCTCCTGTTGTGATGGTATCGGGAAAAGGGGGAAAATCTCACACAAAAGCAACTAAGGACACAATTGCCCCGACAAATCCTGCCCCTCCTCGGCTACCAAAGCGCGCTATCCAGTGTGCCTTGTGCGATGTTGTTGGTCACGCCACCCATACATGTCCTGGATTGACGCATCTCAAGACCATGGTAAACGAGACGTTTCCAGAATCTAATGTCCCTAAGGTCTATGTCACTATACCTGATTCAATCTAGAAACTCAAAACCTTGCGCACAAATCACCCTTGTGCTTTGTGCGATTTCCATGGCCATTATACCCACCTCTATCCCCGCCTTGACAAGTATTGTTCCTCTTTAGACGCATACCACCAATTCAAGGCTAAGCATGACAAGATAAATTCTCACTTGTTTGTGAGTCCTACTTCGGTGGGACCAGAGGATCTGCCTACTCCTATTACCATTCCCCCTCCTGACGTCGAGATGACGGAGCCTTCGTCCACCATTTTCTACCTACCATCATCCATGAGACCCTCGGTGGAAGTTCCCTTGGAGACTGCCCCTGATGTTTCGCTTGACCTCCCTTCAGCGATCACCCTGGGCTCAACATCGGTAGATCCTTTATCTGCTTACTCTTATGTCACCTTTTGTGACGATGCACATGTGAACCTCTCTTCTCATGATGATGAGTCAAGTAGCTTCGCCGCGTCAGGTGGTATTTCTTCCACCAGTCACCCCATCTTCTATCACGATGATGACATTATGGAATAAATCACCACCCCTGACTTTATCTATTCCCCCTTACATCGAACCCATGTGTTCGAACTGCATACACCTTGTGGCCATTAAATTGAAACCCAATGTTTGGGTAAGGGGGCACCCATATTTGAGAGACCAAGAGAAGCAATTCTCCACAACTCTCCTAGTGTATCTGGTCGTGTCAACTTTAGTACCATTATTATTCCACATTTAGAAGAACCTCTAGAGTCCCATATCATTTCAGCTCACTCTAGGGATGATACCCCTTATCGTTCCTTCATCTTACATCAGCAACCCAATCTCTTAGACATTGTTGTTGACCAACCTATGAGTTTTCTAGGAGAGCATCAGTTCATTATCTCCAAATCCTCTCTTTGGGATAGTGACACCAAGTATGCCAACCCGAAAATTTAAATTCCATTTTATTTATATATGTAGTACTAAAAGAGATTGGTAATCCTCCATTTCCTTTCTCAAACTGCATAACCATAACGAAAAAAAATGGCACACCACATCATTAAAATGTGTTTAGATTCCCCTTTTTCTAAATATATTTTGGCATGACCACATCATGTTTGGGGGCACCTGTGCCCCTCAACAATAAAAATCCCAAATCTCAGCCAAAAACAGCATTGAAACCCCCTTTCTCTGACAGGTCACACTTTTTAGGTCATGTCCTGGGATAGGTCGCAGTTTTCTGCCCATTAATTGCTACCTAGGTCACAGAATAGACCCCAAAAAGTGTGACCTGTCCTATTCATGAGCTCTGGGTACTTAAACTGAACTCTCAATCCATTGAAATGAAAGAGTAAGATTAGGCCTCTTACCTGCAACTGACAGATCTCGATTCCAACGGTTGATTTGTCCGCTACGATCGCCACAAGATTTAGGGCTTCCTCTCCTCTCTACATTCACCATAGCTACACAAACAAATGAGTGGATTTGGAGGGAAAATGCCTTATTAGAAGAGAAACCCTCGTTTTTTCTTTCGCCTACTGCAGCCAAACCGTAGCTCTGTTTGACAAATCGTCTGCACCGTTGGAAAGCTCTCACCGAGCCCTCAAATGGGTATATGTTAGTTTTTTGTGATTTGATACTTCACCAGGACACATTTTGTCCAAGAAGGGTCTCTTCACCTCTCCTCCAAATCGGATTTCCTCACTTACACCACTTGTACTTGGGGCACCAATTTGCCTCCATATTTGTCTTTGTTCATGTTGATTTTCGTCATGAGATACTCTCTTTACTCATGTTTTCATGGTCCCCCTTTGGACCTTTACTGTGTGGTAGCACCATCGAGTCGCACTTTTTTAGAGCATCCGAGTTGAGTCATCATCGCATTCATGGAGTCTATCCTGAGTCCCTTTGTATCTTGCTATAGTCCTCCATCCTTCATTTCTTGGTCCCTCTCTCATGTTGCACATTATGGCCTTCAGTCCCACTATCCCCTATCCCTCATGATATTTTTTCAGTCGTTGCCAAGTCATTCATGCCCTTTATGCTTTAAGAAGGGAAGTCATCCATTCGCTACTCAGTACCCCCCATTTCATCATCATCATTGGTGTCAGTCTGTCAGTCGCTCTAATATTTTCTCTCGTGCCTTAGTTGAGGATCCCTTATTGCCTCACCTATGGCAGACCTCCTTTTGTCGACATCAGCTCATTCATTCCAAAAGACGGGTCTAGAGGGCAGTGTACCTTGGTTCCAGCTTCCACTCTTGTTCGGTGCCCCGGATTAGGCAAAGGGACTCCTTATTTCCCTTTGACTTGATTATTTCTCATCTCCAGCTCCTTTCAGCATGATCGAGATTCGTATACTTGATGGTTCAGTGATGTAGCAGCTAATATCGGTGATTCTCGGGTGTGTGTGAGATGTCCCAACCCTCATGAGGGGGTGGCCCTATAGGTAGCCCCCCACATACCCGGATGACTTCTTCACTTTAGCCTTCGATGCAGCTCCATAGTTTTGATGATGTCAGCCTTAGCCACTTGCAGCACCTCTTTGATTTGCATGTATCAGTCAGATTTTGTGAGCCCTTCCCCATTTACAGGGGCATGGGGTTGTATTTGTATCTCATGTACTCAGATATTATTGTATAAGTCCTGGCTGTTATCCTAGGCACAGCATGTATGTGGGATTCATCATTATATATTTTATCTGGCTCATGTTTATGCCAGCATTTACTTTACAGTTCGGTCCCTTGTTTACTGGATGCACTATTCTTTTGTACTTTGTCTCAGTGGGCATAGGTATACCTCCCCCGCCGCCTTTAGCACAGGTACCCACTCATAAAAAGAGACTTGTCTCACCTGTAAGTCTCATCTCCTCAGGGTCTAGTTCTTCAGCACATCAGTCTACCTTACATTCCTCTCTCTGACTTCCCTTTTGATGTCTGGTGATTGAGTTCTTACAACGTACTTCGGTCATACGAATTGCTCCTAACACTCGCACGCTAGGGGGAAATCTATTACACCATTTTTTAGTCATCTAACCTATTATCATTAGATGGACCCAAGTACACCATGTAAGACCAATTTTACCCTAAGTAAAATTTCTTTCACTATGTAAAATAACTTAATAAAACACATTTATTAGGTTGTTTATGGTCTAAATAGGAAACCCCAAGGGGAAATATTAAACAAATCTATATTTGTTTGGTTTTCCTCATGGAATAATTAATTAAACAATAATTTAATTATTATTCTGGGTCATATTTAACCCAAAACAAGGAAATTAATTAGATAAATCCTTATTTATCTTATTATTTTCTAGGAATAATTATTTAAACCTTATTTAAATAACATTCCTTGTTAAATTTGACTAAATCATTTATAAATAATTGAATAAATCATTATTTATTCAATTATCATTCAACCACTTCCTTAAAATAATAAATAAATCATTTATTTATTTATTATTTACAAATAAAGGGATTTGACCCAAGTCAAATGCCTTTTCTCTCCAACAAATATAATAAAATATTCCATAAAAGGTGGATCTAGATTTGGTTAATATTATTTTAATCATGCACCAAGATCTAGAATGACCTAATATTTTGTTATAAATAAAAGGGTTTTTCCTACCATTCATCACCTTTTTTTGCCTATTATATCACTTTGGATCTATACTCTTGGTCTAACTTTGAGCCATTATCATTGTCATATTTTCCATTATTTTCTTTGTGAGCTCCCTTTGAGTTCTATGTTTGTCTGGGTTTTCTACACCAACAAGAGAGAGAAATTCTAGATCTAAAGTGCTGAGGACTTTCAAGAACCCGTCCCATTGAGGAGAATTGGAAACACCTTTCTTGTTTTCCTCCCAGGTGCCCTTAATATAAAATTCTTTAAAACATATTATTCTTGTCTTGTCTATTGGATGCATGGAGAAAAACCTTATTTTTGTTGCTTAATTTCTTTTTATGCATAGATCTGGATTTTTGCAGCATTTATCTTGATCAACTAACTGGAAATTTGAAGATATTAGCAACCATATTTTATGTTAGGGCTATAAGTTATGCATAGCTAAAGTGGTATTTTTTCATACACTTCGACGAAATATTCATACTAACAGCGGTCCCAGTAATTCGGTCACCACAACTGTAAGCGGACCTTCGAACCCTTCGGGATCTACTCTTATTGAGACTATGTCGAAACCCACAATTTCCGCCCTCGCTAGAGGGGATAGTTCGGTTCCTTTTAGAAACCCTTTCGGTTGGAACCCATTGTTGAGTTCTGTTGGGGTTCCCATGTTTTGGCTATATTGGCAAGACCAAAAGATGAGACAACATCAAGCCACTTTCAGACCTCAGGATCTAGCCCTCCTGGGTCCAGAGAGGGATCTCTCTATGATATGTCAAAGGTGTATGACTTTGAACCTCAGTGTTAAGATGTTAGGCTAGTTATAGGCACAGGGTTTGTTTGTTTGATTGTTTGTTTGGTTGATGGTTATCAGGAAAGAAGGGTTCAATGTAAGACAAGGATGAGAAAATAGGAATAAGGCAGAGGTGAAGTATTCTAGGGAGCATTCAAAACCATTGGGCAATGGAGTCAGGAAAGGATTTTCTTGTTAATCAATAGGCAGGCTTTCAATTGGGCTAGTCATCTAAAACGTTGGATCTTAAATATGATTATGTGATATGGAATGGTTGGATGAAAGGAGACAACATAGATTCAGGGCACAAATTTAAAGACCAGCTGGTCACACAAGGATCCTAGTGGACAGGTCTAACTCTAATCCCCAGTGTTCCCAAATCTTCCAGCTAGATCTCAACCAAAACATCTAAGAGCATATTCATTCAATTCATACATCAGAGAGCAGGCAATAACATCCACTACACTGGTTAAATTAACTGAAATCAATTCTTAGATAACACATTCAAAAGAAGAACATTAATGGCAAGGAGAGCAGAAACATAGGGTACCTAACAAGGGTAAATCCTATGCCAATATTCTGATGCAAGCCAATAGAAACGAAATGAAATAAATTAAAACACAGAGATAGGAAAACATCACCGCTGCTTTAGATCAGGATCCAAAGAAATGTTCTTGTCATATTAAATAGCAATACTAGTCAAGTACAACATTGCCAATAGCCGAACACTCAGTCTGAAATCATGTTCCTCAACCTATCTTAAAACTTTACACAGAGACTGTGTCTCAAAAGAAACTACTTGCAATTCTCTGATAGCTGATCAACAACCTTTACACTGAGTTTCTTCATGAATTTATAGCTCCAGTGGAGCAGAGAAGGTAGGTGAAAAACTAAATGTAGCATTAAAAACTCAGAAGAGGAAGAAGGCCAAAGCCCATCCTGTATAAATTTTGTGCATTAATCTCTGGTGTTCTTTGGATGAAGATGTTGGTTTCGTCCAAGCTTCCATTTAATCTGGCATGTCTCTGATGTACTTTGGCTGCAGCACTTTGTAGTACTTATGGTGAATTAAACAAAAACGTAGAATCAAGATGCTAAGATCTGCCATACTGTGCAACAAATGCTGCTGATAGCATAGGACTGCTGTAGGGAGGAAAACTTTACTTGGACACAAAGTGGATTGAAACAATAATGTGTACCGTTTCCTTGCTCAGGAAGAAATATTCTGCTGATTTGAAACCCTGATTACATTGTTTTTTGCGCGCTGGACCTCCTGTGTGATCCTCGGGATTTTTGATCTGGTACTTTACCTTTAGAACTCTGGAGTAAGGCTTAAAATCCTCAATACTGGATGTTGAAATCCTTGATCATTAGCTGGTATTTCCCCGCCACTTCATAAATGTCTCAATCTGCAAAATCTGGGTTTTAATGGCGCCGGATAGGCTTCTCGCGGAGATTGAACTGTCTTTGGATAATATTTATGCTGCCGCTACCTTTCCGGGCATTTCCATTGTAGTACCAGCTTCCAAATTCAACTTTCTCTGTGCAACACGCCATTACAATAGTACACATGAACCATGGCGGTTTTCCACCTCTTTGAAACCCTGCAAAATATGAAAACTGTTAGGAAAACCATGCATGGGGTCGGATGGTGTGGATGACTGCAAGGATGACAATGGGACTGTGTACAAATGGCGAAAAACGCAGAGGAATGGTGGAGAAGTGCTCTAGTGGAAGGTTGGCGGAATGCAGAGAAATTTAACGTGAAAACCTTAATTTTGACCTTTTTAATGAATATATATAATGGGAGGGGCGAATGTACGGTGAGACACATGGAATGGTGACGTGGCGGGACCGGGCGATGGCGGAATAGTCAACAGCGGGGGAAAACAAATATGCACCGTCAGATCTCAAAGGAGATCGACGGTTGAAAATGCAGCGGAGGGCGAGGAACGATGGACCAGGGGTACGGTGACCATGGATTAAACCCCGCGCAACTTCATGGAGTGACCACCGTCGGATGGGCAGCTCTGGATCGGACGGAAATTGTGCATATCGCTCCGCATCCACGGACAAACTTTAACGCGCGATGGGAGGGTGGTTTTCTGTCGTATCGATGCCACGCGTCGGATGATGTATGGAATCTCTCCGAAAATGAAAATACCGCCAGCCCTCGGAAGGTGGTGCAATGGATACCGCTGGTTTTCGAGCGGGCGCGTTGGCGTGGGGGCCATCAGGGCGGGCATACTGTGGACAGTCGGATCATCGGGAAAACGAACAGTGGATCTTCGATCGGGCGGTGAACAGGTTGAACGATGGATGCTGCGGGGGTGGCGATCGCCGTCCATTCTGTTTAGATCAACGGCTGTAAACGCGCCCAATGAACATATGAAATAAGCACTCTCCGCCTTGGCGCCTAGTCATGGCACTGGGTCATGTGGAGGGAAATGTATAGGGGGCTAGGCCGAAAGGGGCTAAGGCCCAATTACATAGAAAACATGGTTTTTTGGCCTCATTTCAAATGAAATTAAAAGCCAAAATGGGTAACGATAGAGAGATAAAGGGGTCTCTAGGCTAAACCAAGGGCGGATGCGTGGTTTAAAGGGGATTTTGGGAGGATTTAGGGGATTAAAGGGGAATTTGACAAGGGAAAGACAAGGGTCAAAATGGGGGGTTCTGCAGGGGTTCAAGGGCAAATGAAGGCCTTTTGAAGCACCATTTTTTCCAATCAGAGAGGCTATTTGACATAAGGACAGCAGAGGGAAATAATCAATGGGAAGAGGGCATAAAAGAGGTTTCAAGGATGATGTGTTTGCAGGGGAAATACATTCCTTGAAAGCTCAGAAAAAAAACTTAGCCCCCCGTTTTGCTTGTCAAAAAATTCATAGGGGGCTAATAGTGGCTCCACATGGGGATGGCTTCTTTTTGAAGGAGTCAAGAATTCAGAAAATGATCTTTGGTGTAGGCCAGATGCCTGCTGCTTGGCACATCCCTTTTTTTCTTCAGATCAGCTGCCACAATCATGATAGATACATCAGCAGAAAAACTTTCCTCAACAATCTACCTACCCTTCCTACAATCCTAGCATTTTTCTTTTCGGGTGCATTTGAGCTAGCAGACCCTTTACATCTTTTATTTTTTCAAACAGGAAAATAAAACTATTCTATTTCTACCCTTATTACTCCATGAGACCAGATTAAACTGTTGGTCTCACATGTTTCTCTACCTATTCTAATATCTGCTGGGATTAAACTGTCTAGCAGATTTCTTCTCTACATTCTACAACAGAAATTTAAAAACAGTCAAACTAGGATTAGACAGTCTAGTTTGATGTGGATCCAAGGCATAAAGGCAGTTGTACATGGACATAAATTTGCAGAAAATTGAAAACAAAACTGTGAAGGCTTGAAATCTGAAGCTTGAAGCATCCCTCTTTCTTAGTGACTCAAGTTTTGAGCTTGTTAGAGTCACTTTCTTTTCTTCATTTCAACTCTGGTTTTGGGCTTGTTAGAGCTGATTCTTCTTCTTATTTGCTGGTCCAGGTTTTGAGCATGTCCGAACCTCTCCTTTCCCTTTGTTTTTTTTTTTTTTTTTTTTGGAACATTTTCTCTTTTTCTTGAAAACAAAATACTGCAATGGTATGTACAATGGGAATGGGAACTGGAAATTGGAAATCAACAGAAGTAGTGTTTGAGCATCCTACCATTGACAGGACCCCCAAACAGCTCTGTACCATCTAATTCTTGTAGGAAGAAGGAATTCGGCCCCACAGTGGCCTGGATGATGTATGGACCTTGCCACAAACTATCAAACTTGTCGTGCTTTCCTTTGTCCTCTCTCCTTGAGTCCCACTTCAGAACTTTATCTCCAATTTTGAAATCAGAGGCCTTAGCTCTTTTTTCAAACAGCTTCTTTATGTTTTCCTGAACCTTTAGAGCTCTGTTGTAGACCTCTTCCCTTGTTTGTTGGAGATGAATTGTCTAGTTTATTCTCCTCACCATGCTATCTTCTTCTGTTTGAATCTCCTGGACCAGCTTGATCACTGGTACCCCAAGGCTGGGAGGAAACACTGCTTTTGTCCCATAGACAAGCTGGTATGGTGACATGCCAATGGATTTCTTGGTTGTAAGCCTGTTAGCCCACAAAGCATGTACTAACTTGTTATGCCATGACTTTTTGTTCTCTTCCAGCAGCTTTTTGATGATGATCACCAGGCTCTTGTTTGATGATTCAGCTAATCCATTACCTTGAGGGTAATAGGCAGTTGAATGACCAAGTGATATTTGATACCTATGAGAAAAATCAACCATTCTCTTGGATCCGAAAGCAGTAGCATTATCAGTGATTATTTTCCTTGGGCAGCCAAACCGAGAGAGGATATGACCTTCTAGGAAACTAATGATGACTGAATCTGTGGAATTCCTAGTAGGTATGGCCTCTATCCACTTAGTGAAGTAGTCTGTGGCTGTCAGGATCCATTTGTGTTGTGCAGAAGAAACAGGGTGAATTTCCCCTATGAAATCTAGGCCCCATTGCAGAAAGGGGCCTTCAACAGTGATGGGTTGTAGAGGTAAGGGAAGGAGTTTTCTTTTGCCTTCGAAAATATGGCATTTGTGGCAGGAAATTATCATCTTATGCATATCATTGAAGAGTGTAGGCCAATAGTAGCCAGCTCTGAGTATTTTTTTTGCAGTAGCCTTCCAGCTCAGGTGGCCTCCACACTCTCCTGCATGGAATTATTTTTTAATCCTCTCTGCCTCACTTTCAGGAAAACATTTAAGCAATAGGTCATTCAGATTTTTCCAGTATAAACCTTCATTCATTATGCAGTATCTTCTGGCCTTTAGCTTTAAGATTATGGCCTTGGTCTTTGACAGTTCAGGAGGGGCATTGAGGTGTGTAAGCACATACATAATGTCAGAATACCAAGGAGAGCTCTGAAACGTTTCTTCAACAGTGAGATCAGGCAATCCCTGCTGCGCATCCAAGGCATTTACCATGTTAATATCCATGGCTTGTAGGTTTGATTCAGCAATCAGTTGTGCTAAGCCCTGACCTTTAATTAGTTTGGTGGGTTTTACCTCGAGGTCATACTCTAAGATCACAGCAATCCATTTGCCCCTCTTCCCATCTGGGTCTTGGGAAAATATGTCTTTAACCACTATATTTGGCACATAGGCTATGGTGTGGGAATGCAGTATTTACACCCTAAATTCTTTCAAGGCC